>JACBWV010000821.1:925036-1059982 GCA_013435795.1 Chlamydomonas sp. ICE-L
TCCTGAAACACACTAAAACAAACCACAGTACAGCGCCGCTAATCTCTTGCTACCTTGCTTCTCCATTCTGCCCTGTCCCATCCCCCTAAAACCCTAAGCCCTAATTCTTAAACCCTTGGTTCTCATTACTTGTCCCCTCCCCAGCATTTTTCTCAAAAACGCTGTAAGACGGCTCCCTTAATACCACTCCCCACCATATTTACCTTGTCCCCTCTCCCCCTAAACCCTGAACCCTAAATCTTAAACCCTGGTTTCCATTACTTTTGTCCCCCTCCCCTAAACCCCTAAGCCCTAAAATCTTAAACCCTTGGTTCTCATTACTTGTCCCCTCCCCCTAAAACCCTAAGCCCTAAATCTTGAACCCTTGGTTCTCATTACTTGTCCCATCCCCCTAAAACCCTAAGCCCTAATTCTTAAACCCTTGGTTCTCATTACTTGTCCCCTCCCCCTGGCAGTTCTCTCACCCTCAACCGCTGTAAAGGACTGGGCGTCCCTTATATCAACGCCCCACCATATTTACTTGTCCCCTCCCCCTAAAACCCTGAACCTAAATCTTAACAATTTGTTCTCAATTACTTGTCCCCCTTCCCCCAAACCCTAACCCTAAAGCTTAACCCTTGGTTCTCTCATTTAACTTTTTCCCGCTCCCCCCTGGCAGTTCTCCCGCTGTAACGACGGGGCTTTCCCTTAAATACCACCACGCCCCACCATATTTACTTGTCCCCTCCCCCTAAAACCCTAAGCCCTAAATCTTAAACCCTTGGTTCTCGTTACTTGTCCCCTCCCCCTGGCAGTTCTCAACCGCTGTAAGACGGGGCTCCCTTAATACCACGCCCCACCATATTTACTTGTCCCCTCCCCCTAAAACCCTAATCCCTAAATCTTAAACCCTTGGTTCTCATTACTTGCCTTGTCCGCCTCCCCCTAAAACCTGAACCCCCTAAATCTTAAACCGCCTTGGTTCTCATTACTTGTCTCCTCCCCCCTAAAAAACCCTAAGCCCTAAATCTTAACCCCTTGGTTCTCATTACTTTTGTCCCCTCCCCTAAAACCACGAACCCCTACATATCTTAAACCCTTGGTTCTCATTACTACTTACTTGTCCCCTCCCCCTAAAACCCTAATCCCTAAATCTTAAACCCTTGGTTCTCATTACTTGTCCCCTCCCCCTAAAACCCTAATCCCTAAATCTTAAACCCTTGGTTCTCATTACTTGTCCCCTCCCCCTAAAACCCTAAGCCCTAAATCTTAAACCCTTGGTTCTCATTACTTTCCCATCCCCCTAAAACCTAAGAAGCCCTAATTCTTAAACCCTTGTTTCTGCAATTAACTGTCCCCCTTCCCCTCCCCCTGGCGTTCTCAACGCTGTAAGACGGGGCTTCCCCTTAATACCACGCCCCACTATTTACTTTGTCCCTCCCCCTAAAACCCTAAACCCTAAATCTTAAACCCTTGGTTCTCATTACTTGTCCCCTCCCCCTAAAACCCTAAGCCCTAAATCTTAAACCCTTGGTTCTCATTACTTGTCCCCTCCCCCTGGCAGTTCTCAACCGCTGTAAGACGGGGCTCCCTTAATACCACGCCCCACCATATTTACTTGTCCCCTCCCCCTAAAACCCTAATCCCTAAATCTTAAACCCTTGGTTCACGTTACTTGTCCCCTCCCCCTAAAACCCTAAGCCCTAATTCTTAAACCCTTGGTTCTCAACCGCTGTAAGACGGGGCTCCCTTAATACCACGCCCCACCATATTTACTTGTCCCCTCCCCCTAAAACCCTAATCCCTAAATCTTAAACCCTTGGTTCTCATTACTTGTCCCCTCCCCCTAAAACCCTAAGCCCTAAATCTTAAACCCTTGGTTCTCATTACTTGTCCCCTCCCCCTAAAACCCTAAGCCCTAAATCTTGAACCCTTGGTTCTCATTACTTGTCCCATCCCCCTAAAACCCTAAGCCCTAATTCTTAAACCCTTGGTTCTCATTACTTGTCCCCTCCCCCAGCGTTCTCAACCTCTGTACACTGGGCTCCCTTAATACCACGCCCCACCATATTTACTTGTCCCCTCCCCCTAAAACCCTGAACCCTAAATCTTAAACCCTTGGTTCTCATTACTTGTCCCCTCCCCCTAAACCCTAAGCCTAAGCCTAAATCTTAAAAAACCCTTTGTTCCTCATTACTTGTCCCCTCCCCCTAAAACCCTAAGCCCTAAATCTTGAACCCTTGGTTCTCATTACTTGTCCCCTCCCCCTAAAACCCTAAGCCCTAATTCTTAAACCCTTGGTTCTCATTACTTGTCCCCTCCCCCTGGCAGTTCTCAACCGCTGTAAGACGGGGCTCCCTTAATACCACGCCCCACCATATTTACTTGTCCCCTCCCCCTAAAACCCTGAACCCTAAATCTTAAACCCTTGGTTCTCATTACTTGTCCCCTCCCCCTAAAACCCTAAGCCCTAAATCTTAAACCCTTGGTTCTCATTACTTTTCCCCTCCCCCTGGCAGTTTCTCAACCGTTTCTGTAGACGGGGCTCCCTTAATAGCCCACACCGCCCACCATATTTACTGTCCCCTCCCCCTAAACCCTAATCCCCCTAAATCTAAACAACCCTTGGTTCTCGTTACTTGTCCCCCCCCCTCACCCCCTGGCATTTCTCAAACCGCTGTAAGACGGGGCCCTCCCTTAATACACGCCCCACCAGATTTACCTTGTCCCCTCCGTCCCCTTCCCCTAAAACCCTAATCCCTAAATCCTTAAAAACCCTTGTTCATCCTTACTTGTCCCTCCCTGCCTAAAACGCTTGAACCCTAAATCTTAAACAACTGGAGGAAGAAATAAAGGAGATGGAAGGAAGAAAAAGGAAAGAGATGGACAAAAAGAAAGCCGATGGGGACGAAGGAGTAGAAAAAAACAAAGGAGGGGAGGAAGAGGGGGAAGACAAACGGTGAAGGCCCAGAGGAGGATAGAGATTGGTCGTGTGAAGCCTGGGGAAGACGGAAAGCAAAAAAAAAAGGGTGGGAAAGGGTGAAGGGCGAGACGAAAGGCGGAAGGGAAGGGGAACGCAGAGGAAGCGAGGGAAAAAAGGGTGGGAGAAAGATGCGGGGGAAAAGGGGATGGAGAGGAAAGAAGTGGGCAAAGTGGGTAAAGAGAAAGACGCGTCAACGGAAACAAAAAGTCTTTTCCCCTCCAACCCCCCCTAAAAAACCTTGAAACCCTAAATCGGAAAACCGTGTTCGCATACTTGTCTCCTCCCCCTAAAACCCTAAGCCCTAAATCTTAAACCCTTGGTTCTCATTACTTGTCCCCTCCCCCTAAAACCCTAAGCCCTAAATCTTAAACCCTTGGTTCTCATTACTTGTCCCCTCCCCCTGGCAGTTCTCAACCGCTGTAAGACGGGGCTCCCTTAATACCACGCCCCACCATATTTACTTGTCCCCTCCCCCTAAAACCCTAATCCCTAAATCTTTAACCCTTGGTTCTCATTACTTGTCCCCTCCCCTAAAACCCTGCCGATCTTCCCTTGGTTCTCAGTACTTTCCCCTCCTCAGTTTCCAAACACTTAACGGGGCTCCCGGAAGACACGCCCCAACATATTTACTGTCCCAGCCCCCAAAACCCTTATCCCTAATCGTTAACCATTGTCTCGTTACTTTCCCCTCCCGCCCCCTAAACCCTAAGCCCCTAAATCTTAACCCTTGGTTCTCACCATGTAGAAGGGCCTCCTTAATACCATGTCCCCCCATATTACTTTTCCCCGCCCCCTAAACCTAATCCCTATCTTAAACCCTGGTTAGCATTACTTGGCCCCTCACCCTAAAACCCTAACCTAACGCCTAAATCTTGAACCCTTTTGTTCTCTTACTTGTCCCTACCCCTAAAACCGAAGCCCTAAATTCTTAACCTTGTTCTCATGATATATGTCCCCTCCCCTGCATTTCTCAACCGCTGGAGTGCTCCTGTAATACCACGCCCCACCAATTTACATTTCCATCCCCGAACCCTAAGCCTATTCTTAAGACCCTTGTCTCATACTCGTCCGCCTCCCCTGGCAGTTCTCAACCAGCTGTAAGACGCTCCCTAGATACCACTCCCCACCTATTTAACTTGTCCCCTCCCCTAAAACCCTGAACCTAATCTTAACACTGGTTCTCATTACTTGTCCCGCCTCCTAAACCAAGCCTAATCTTGACCCGTGGTTCTCATTACTTTTACCCTCCCTGGATTCTCAAACCGCTTAAAACGGGCTCCCTTAAGCACTCCCCACATATTTACGTGTCCCCTCCCCTAAAACCCTAGATCCCTAATCGTTAACCCTTGGTTCTCATTACTTGTCCCCTCCCCCTGGCAGTTCTCAACCGCTGTAAGACGGGGCTCCCTTAATGCCACGCCCCACCATATTTACTTGTCCCCTCCCCCTAAAGCCGACCTAAATCTGAAACCCGTGTTCTCATTACTATTCCCCTCCCACTAAACCTAAGCTAATCTTAAACCCAGTGTTCCTCATTACTTGTCCATCCCCCTAAAACCAAGAGCCCATAAATTCTAACCCTGTTCTCATTCTTGTCCCCCCCTCCCCCGACCCCTAAGCCCTATCGTAACCTGGTTCTCTTATTGTCCCCTCCCCCTTAGAAGTTCTCAACCCTGTAGACTGGTCTCCCTTAAGTACCAAAACGCCCCCAATATTTACGTGTCCCTCCCTAACCCTAATCCTAACTCTCCCTTGGTTCGCAGTACTTGTCACCTCCCCGGCAGTTCTCACCCGCTGTAAGCACGGGCTTCCCTTAATACCACGCATCACCATCTTACTTGTCCCCTCCCCCTAAAACCCGAAGCCCTATTCTAACCCTTGTTTCTCATTACGTGTCCCTCCCCCTCAAACCCTAACCTAAATCGTAAACACCCTTGTACGCATTACTTTCCCCTCCCCCTAAAACCCTAAGCCTAATCTTAAACCCTTGGTCTCAGTACGTGTCCTCTCTCCCCCATAAACCCCCTAAGACCTAAGCTTAACCCTGGTTCTCATTACTGTCCCTCCCCCTAAAACCCGAAGCCCTAATCTTGAACACTTGTTCTCATACTTGTCCACCCCTAAAACCCTAACCCTAATCTTAACCCTTGGTTCTCATGACTTGTCCCTCCCACTAAAACCCTAAGCCCTAAATCTTAAACCCTTGGTTCTCATTACATGTCCCCTCCCCCTAAAACCCAAACCCTTGGTACTCATTACTTGTCCCCTCCCCCTGGCAGATTCGTCGACCGTGAGATGCTCAGAAGGTCCCCGTGCAGACAAGCACAATAGCGAAGACGGTCCAACCATGACTGCGGACTCATTCCGCGCCATCGCAGAAACTCCGGCCTCGACCAGCAACATTTCTTTTTGAGAAATTTCTCCTGGGCTCCGAACTCAGTCCGCGCCATCCCAGAAACTCCGGCCTCGACCAGCAACATTTCTTTTTGAAAAACTTCTCCTGGGCTCAACTGTTTCGTTTCGGAGCTACTCTTAGCAGCTTCTATGCAGCTCCCTTTCCCTGTCCTTGGGCCAAATATGGAGCTAACTAGTGTGCCTGAAAGGGCATTTGAATCAAGCTGAAAGCATTGGGATTGGCCCAATTGCTGGCAAATGAAGCTGACTGGAAGCTGCCATGCGTAGCCCAGAAAAGAAACAGTACCCACCTGTGTCACCAGGCTGACTATGTCGGAAGACGAAGTGGAAGCTCGTTGTCTTGAGCGTGGCTTATTAGCACGCTTATTACTTTCCATGCAGAGCATTCAAGTGGAGTTTTGTTTTTGCCATGCGTCTTCCATGCGTAGCCCAGAAAATCAACACTCCGGGGCTCGCTGGACTTGCAAGGTTCTCGAAACCATGTAAGAGTCCGAAGCAGGGTACTTCCAAGCGCACGCTGGCGCACTGCCTTTTTGAGCCCCACTGCGCGTTTCGCGCAGTGTTTTGCAACCATGAGCAAGGCCTGATCTGTCTGCGCCACCTGGGCAAATGCTGGGTCTAAGGTGCCCAAGCTATCAGAGCTACTTGAACAAATGCTGGGGCTAAGGTGCCCAAGCTATCAGAGCTACTTGAACAAATACTGGGGCTAAGGTGCCCAAGCTATCAGAGCTACTTGAACAAATGCTGGGGCTAAGGTGCCCAAGCTATCAGAGCTACTTGAACAAATGCTGGGGCTAAGGTGCCCAAGCTATCAGAGCTACTTGAACAAAAGCTGGGGCTAAGGTGCCCAAGCTATCAGAGCTGCTTGAACAAATGCTAGGGCTAAGGTGCCCAAGCTATCAGAGCTACTTGAACAAAAGCTGGAGCTAAAGTGCCAGAGCTATCTGAGCTACTTGAATAAGTGATGGGGCTGAGTGCAGAAGCAGGCCTGTCTGTTTTAATACCTGCATTCTGGGCTATGACGGCCCCAACTATTTGAGCTACTGAAACAAATTCTGGGTCTAAGTGCATGAGCTACATAGCTACACCGAGGCAATGCTGGGTCGAAGGTGCCTGAGCTACATGAGCTACCTGAGCAAATGCTGGGTCTAAGGTGCCTGAGCTACATGAGCTACCTGAGCAAATGCTGGGTCGAAGGTGCCTGAGCTACATGAGCTACCTGAGCAAATGCTGGGTCTAAGGTGCCTGAGCTACTAGCTACATGAGCCTAATGAGCAAATGCTGGGTCGAAGGTGCCTGAGCTACATGAGCTACCTGAGCAAATGCCTGGGGAAGTGCCCTGAACTACATGATCTAAACCTGAGCAAAGTGCCTGGGTCGAAGGGCCCTGAGCTACAATGAGCTACATGAGCAACCTGAGCAAATGCGGGGGTCGAAGTGCCTGAGGCTACGTGAGTCTACATGAGCAAGGCTGGGTCTAAGGTGCCTGAGCTACATGAGCTACATGAGCTACCTGAACAAAATGCTGAAGTCCAAGAAAGGTGCCCTGAGCTACAAATGAGCTACATGAGCTACCGACAATGCGGGGTCTAAGGTGCCGGATCTACATGACTACAAATGGACTACCTGACAAATGCTGGGTAAGGTGCCTGAGCTACATGAGCTACCTGAGCAAATGCTGGGTCTAAGGTGCCTGAGCTACATGGCGCTACAAGCTACTGAGCTCTAACCTGTCAATATGCTGGGGGTCTAAAGGGCCTGAGCTACATGAGCTACAAATGAGCTACCTGAAATGCAAATGCTGGTCGAAGGTGCCTAGCTACATGACTACATAGCTACCTGAGAAATGCGGGTGCTAAGTGCGTGAGCTACAGGAGGCTACATGAGCTACCTGAGCAAATGCGGGTCTAAGGTCCTGAGCACATGACCTACATGACAACCTGGCAATGCTGGTCTAAGGTGCCTGACTCATGAGCTACTGAGCTAACCCTGAGCAAATGCGGGGTCGAAGGTGGCCTGAGCACATGAAGCTAAAACATGAGCAATGCTGGTCGAGGTGCCAGAGCTACATGAGCTACCTGAGCAAATGCTCGACCTGAGCAAATCGGGGTCGAAGGTTTGCTGAGGCTACAGGAGTGCGACATGAGCTACCTGAGCAAATGCTGGTCTAAGGTGCCGATCTACATGAGCTACATAGCTCCTGAGCAAAGCTGGGGTCTAAGTCCTAGCTACATGAGCTACCTGAGCGCCCGGGCAAATGCGGGGTTCTAAGTGCCTGAGCTACAGGCTACATGAGCTACCTGAGCAAAGTGCTGGGTCTAAGGGCCCTGAGCTGACATTAGCCTAATGAGCTCCTAGCAATGCTGGGTCGAGGTGCCGAGCTACATGAGCTACATGAGCAATACTGGGCGAAGGGGCCAAGAGTACATGAGCTACCTGAGCAAATGCTGGGTCGAAGGTGCCTGAGCTACATGAGCTACATGAGCTACCTGAGCAAATGCTGGGTCGAAGGTGCCTGAGCTACATGAGCTACATGAGCAAATGCTGGGTCTAAGGTGCCTGAGCTACATGAGCTACATGAGCTACCTGAGCAAATGCTGGGTCTAAGGTGCCTGAGCTACATGAGCTACATGAGCTACCTGAGCAAATGCTGGGTCCTAGTGGCTCTGCTACATGAGCTACTAGCTAACCTGAGCATGCCCCTGGTATAAGGTGCCTGAAGCTACATAGAGTCAATGGTACCTGACAAAATGCCTGTGTCTAAGTGGCCTGAAGCTACATGAGCCTCCATACGACCTGAGCAAATGCGAGTCTGATGAGCCTATGCAAGCCTGATCTATATGAGCTAGCAATGAGACTGAAAATGCAACCCGCCTACCGGTACGAAAAAGGTTTAAGGCCTGTTACACCTAAGGGTTGGACGTAGTCCGAGCCATTGTCCCATAAACCGAGACCATCGTCCCGTAGACCGTGACCATTGTCCTAGTAACGAGACCACGCCCGTAGACGAGACCATCGGCCGTGACCGAGACCATCGTCCCGTACCCAAAGCATGGTCCCTTGCCATCGCAATGCCGTCACACGCCAATCAGGTTGGGTCACGCCTAGGGGGGGGGGGGGGGGGGGGGTCACGCCTGACTGGCCTGTCCCCCCCCCCCCCCTCCCCCCTCCCCCACCTGCCACCCCCCCCCCCCCCCACACACACACACACACACACACACACACACACACACAGACCGCCTCCCCCCTACTCCCTTAATCGAAGGGGCTCAGTCGCCTCTAGTTCATCGGAAGATTTGAGAGCTGAAGACGGCTCCTAATGCCGTGCAAGATCCACATCGTATTCTTTACCCTGCGGCACGGCAGCCTGCACCCTGTTACACTCCTGTTCAACAACTGCAGGTTTGACCAATGATGTACATAAACAAGTGTTGAACACCCTGAACACCTGGTACAGGGTGCAGGCTGTCGGGTATAGGGGGTTGACTCCCCAACTCTACCCCTACGGCAGCCTGCACCTGTTAAGGTTGTTAAAGACGCGTTCAGGGTGTTCAACTACATGTTTAACCACCAATGCATATGAAAAGGTGTCAAACATCCTGAGCACCTGGTTAATAACCTGAACCAGGTGCGGGGTGCCCTAGAGATACTTGCTTACTTCTTTCTTTCTTTCCTACTAGTGGTGCACTTCTTTCTGGGTGGGTCGCACTGCAACCTCTGCCAAACGACTTCACCTTATTATACATTGGCAATAGCCCCTTTCAGTGATTTACAATGGTCTAGTGGTAGACCAGATCGCTTGAGGATGAAGAGTTGGGGGTTAAACTCCCCCTTTGGTCGCTCTTGGCGTTGCAGGTCGTTGTCAATCGCGATGGTAGCTTGTCCAGTTGAGGTAGGAGACCGCTCCCCACCCGAGGTTGAGGTAGGAGGTTGAAGTAGGAGACTGCTCCCCACCTCAGTACGACGGGCTCCCTTAACACCACGCCCCACCAGGCGTTATCATTACCATTGGTAATGCTTGAAATCAACACCGCTTGGAATTTTCACTGCTCAATTCTCATCATAGCTTTCTACACCTAGTGAACACCCTATTAAGTAGGGAACGGCAACACATATTAGTGTTTGAAAAACTGATATTAACTAATATTATTATAGTGTCACAATAATATTAGTTTTTCAAATAAATTCGAATTTCTGGTGAGACGGCTCGTTCGTCTAATATTATATAATATTATTTACTCACTAATATTATATAATAGAGCCGTCCCCTACTATTAAGAGGTGTTCTGCATGATGACATCCAAACTGGTGGTGATGCAGGGTACAACTTCTTGCCAAATTGGCCAGCGCTTAAAGCGCACAAACTTCAAATTGGTCAGCGCAAAAATTGCGCGCTGCGCCCACAGGGGGTTGAAAAACTGCGCGAAACGCGCTGAGGGGCTCAAAAAGGCAGCGAGGCACTGCGCTGCCGCGCGTGCTTAGTAGTACCCCGTGGTGGTGGTGTGGTGGTTTTTTGTTTCCTTGTTTTGAGTCAAAACTTCACAACAGCCTGTATGCCAAGTGTATAGAAGATCTATTGTTTTAGATTCAACCCCACAGCCTCGTGCACCAGGAAGGAATTTGATATCGTCTGATATCTACTGCTCCTTGAACCCGTGGGTTTAGCCCAGGGGCTGTCTCAGGGAGCTGCCTAGAAGCTGCTTCTATCAGCTGAAAAGAAAAGCCCTGCTTTTCCTCATTTCCGACTGAACCGCACCGGTGGGTGGTATTGGAAAATAGACCCCACAAAGCTCTTATGTAGGTCCCCCACAACACCAATGCTTTCCAATGACTTTCAAGATGCAAACAGAGTTGTGTGAGTGGTAGAATGAGTAGTTGCGTGAGTGGTACTGTGACCAAATCTTTCAGCTGCATTGCTAGTCATGCTAGCTAGCTTTCAGCCGCGCTAGCTAACTTCAGGTCTGACCCAAGGGTGGATGACAAGAGCTGCCTAGAAGCTGCTACCCATAGCCCAAAGAAGAAACAGTGCTGGTTTGTTAGAGAACCCTAAACCTTGGAGGGTTGGTAGAGGTTAGCTGCTTTGGATCTGGATTTGCAGTTCTACCATGGTGAGTTTTGACGAGCTCTTTCCATGTGTGGTCTTACAAATCTTGAGTGAGCTACCTAAGTACCCGAACGGAACGCCTGGAGGGTGACACTTGCTATGTCTGCCCTAGTGACTTTCCCAAACTGCGGCGTACGGGAGGGTCCACACACCACGCTCCACACCACGCACCTCCACACACCACGCCCCACCAGGTGTTCTCTTTTTTTCAGTTCTTTTTGACCCTGACCTTCTGGTTGTGTGTAGTCGCGAGCGACGACTTCAACCTGGTTACAGGGCCAGCAACTTGAGTCTGGTTACAGGGCCAGGCACCAGGGCCAGCCAACTTGGTTACAGGGCCAGCAACTTGAGTCTGGTTACAGGGCCAGGCACCAGGGCCAGCCAACTTGGTTACAGGGCCAGCAACTTGAGTCTGGTTACAGGGCCAGGTACCAGGGCCAGCCAACTTGGTTACAGGGCCAGCAACTTGAGTCTGGTTACAGGGCCAGGCACCAGGGCCAGCCAACTGGGTTACAGGGCCAGCAACTTGAGTCTGGTTACAGGGCCAGGCACCAGGGCCAGCCAACTTGGTTACAGGGCCAGCAACTTGAGTCTGGTTACAGGGCCAGGCACCAGGGCCAGCCAACTTGGTTACAGGGCCAGCAACTTGAGTCTGGTTACAGGGCCAGGCACCAGTGCCAGCCAACTTGGTTACAGGGCCAGCCAGCAGAGCCAGCCAAATTGGTCACAGGGCCAGCCAACAGGGCCAGGCACGAGGTTACAGGGCCAGGCACCAGGGCCAGCCAACAGGGCCAGGCACCAGGTTACAGGGCCAGGCACCAGGGCCAGCCAACAGGGCCAGGCACCAGGTTACAGGGCCAGCCAACAGAGCCAGCCAACTTGAACTTGGTTACAGAGCCAGCCAACTTCAATTGCTAACAGAGCCAGCAATATGGCTTCTCGCCGTCTTCTATAGTAAAAGTAAAATTCTACATAAATATTATTGCTTGTACTCGCTGCCCTCCGGACTCTGCAAAGCCAGCAATTCGGCTGCTTGCTGTCTTCAACAGCATACCATTGATGTGAGGACCCTGGCGCCATCACCTCTTGTTCGCTCGTGGATAGGCCTAGTATTTTTTAATTTGAATTGTTGCTTGGGTTTCAGCCAATTCTGGGCTGCTCACCCTTCCAATTCCAAGTCCCCCCGAGCCAAACCCTCGGGAACCAGGGATCATGCGTGGATTGGCTTAGGGTCTTATGCAATTACGTGGATATAAAGCTGAGCGCTCGCATCAGCCCCAAATATGGCCTGGTGGCTGTATGTCCCGCTCAAGGGGGGGGGCTGGTGGCTGCTCATGGGGGGCTGGTGGCTGTAAGTCCCGCTCATGGGGGGCCTGGTGGCTGCTCAGGGGAGGTGCATGGGGGGCTGGTGGCTGTATGTCCCTCTCATGGGGGGTACATGGGGGGCTGGTGGCTGTATGTCCCTCTCATGGGGGGCACATGGGGGGCTGGTGGCTGCTCATGGGGGGTGCATGGGGGGCTGGTGGCTGTATGTCACTACTGGACTCCAAATGTGCCCTCAGCTTGACGGAGCCAAGAGGGACTTATGAGCATCATGCCCACAAAATAAATTTTTGATGATGATGCTCTGTTATGATGATGATGACGAATTGATGATGATGATGAATGGATGATGATGATGATGATGATGCCCTCTCTGCTGTTTTGCTCAACTTGCAGATTGGGCTGGATAGTTACAGGTTACATCACCATGTGATATGTGTGAACATAAGCTACATGCAAATGCTTGTGTATGCCTTGTATTAGCTAAGTAAGCCTAGTTGCATCGTAGAAACTAAGCAAGCTTAGTTGCCTTGTAGTGACTAAGCAAAATAATAAGGCATTCTAGTTCAATACGGAATGCAAGCCCGTGCATTTATATAAGGTTGTCTACTTTTGGACCGTACTATATCGATATCAATCAGTTATTATACGTGACAACAGAAATATATTGTTCTTGGCAACTTCGATATCGTACTTCATTGTACGGTAAACGGCACGGTTTGGGGGCCAGTAGTGACATACAGCCACCAGCCCAATATTGGAAACCCAAATAAATGTATATGTATATATATATATATATACAGTCTAGTTACTTGTTTCCACTTTTGTGTAATCAGTTCCCAACGACTCTTGCGGCACTGGTTCTCCACGGATCGTGCATTTTTTATAATAGGAAGGGTCCCTGGCTGATAGGATCCGCTTTTTTTTAAGTTGTGAAAGGACTTTCACCCCAGGACTGCCAGGAGGTTGGTCTCCCAACATAACCCAGCGACGCCGAGGATTCAGTTCGAATGGCGTTGCCACCCCCCTACAGAAGAATGGTGGTGGGGGTGTTCGGCGCAGCAGCAGTGAAGCTAGAGGGCTGCGAGGAAGCTGACTCGGTTGCAGGATTGACATCTTTAGTAATCGGGAGAGAGACTGCAGACTCAATCGTTACATAGATGGAAGAGAGAGAGTAAGTCGCACGATGGTGATGATAAAGGCATGTAGTCAGTAGTGCACAGTACTGCATGGCGGCAGGTAGCTTGGGACCTGGTAGTGACCGTCCCGTACTTTGCCTACTCAGGTAGAGACATATAAGTTGTCGACAACAACATCCGCCTTGGTTTCCACATCAGTTCTCCACATATCGCGCTTATGTTTACGAGTTGCAATAGCTTTGCCTGAACTTGCTTATCCATCTGTATTGAAATTGAAATTGTTGCATCAGTGTAATACAGTTACTCACAGGACGTGAAGTTAAGGACACCACAGCGTAAGCCGGAGCTAGCTATAGTCACCGAAGGACCACCACATTGAAAAGGTTGACCGCCGATGGAAGCACCGTTGGCCACATTATGCCAGTGCGCCGTACTACGGGGGGTTTTCACTCCGGTTTGGGAGCACCAACACAAAGTAACTGGCTAGACTGAGAAATGAGGGGGGGCGCGGTCTGTGTGCTAGTCCCCGGGTATCGACCCGGGGTATCCATCTGTATACCTATAACCTGTGTATCTAATGTATGGTGACCACCTAGCCTCAATGTGGCAGAGACTCCACTGTTACACCATTTACACCGGGTGCGGTGCCACTTGATACATGAATGTATGCAGAGACTGGATCAAGTATTTTTTGATAGGTTATGAATAGGTTTTTTGCGGGGTTTTTTGTGTACTGTTTTTATCGTTCAGAAGAGGAGGAGGTAAGAGGGGAAAAATGGAATGAAAGAAAAAAAGTGATTTGTTCGAGTTTACATTTTCCTGGTACCGGTAATAATTTGTTTTCCTGCCAAAGACGGCGAGCAGCCAAATTGCTGGCTAAACTAAGTTCAAGATAGACACGAGTTTGGCTTCCACCTTCAATCCACGTCGACTAACCTTCGGCCCAAGCCCCACGACTGCGCGTGGCACGTAAACTCTCAGAGGGCTTTGAACAAGTCTGGTCTATAATCGGTCTGGGAGAATGAGACCGAAACCAGACACGATCCCTGGTTTTAGTGGCTATAGCATTTTTTTTTACTGCTGGAGACGGCGAGCAGCCAAATTGCTGGCTGAAGCTATGTAACCAAGTTCAAGTTCAAGCACGGGGGAATTGTAGTATTCTGCGGTATGGGGAAGCTACCCTCCAGTGAGCTAGCATCCACAATCCAGATCCTCCACGGGTTTAGGGTTTAGGGGTTTAGGGGTTAGGATGTAGGGTTTAGTGTTTAGGGTCAAGGGTATAGGAGATCTGGCTTGTGGATGCTAGCTCACTGGATGGTAGCTTACCCCCTCCGTATTCTGCGGACGGTAAAACGCCGAACTGCCGGTGTAAACAACCTTGTAACAATCATTCTTCTGATGAAAGCAGCATCCTCGGATGAAAGGATGGAAATTTCCATAAAATAATGAACACGTACAAGTGAAGGCCTCCACCGTAAGCAGAAAGCAAACACAGACAAATCCTAGGCGGAAAGTCCTGGCTATCGGAACGACAGGTGGCAATGGAATCGAAGGGATGGTTTCCAAGACAGTTGGCTCCTTGAGGTCGGATAAACGGACAACAGGGTGACCCTGGCGGCTCCTGCCCCCCAGGAGGGAGGGGGGGGGGGGGGGGGGGGGGGCAAATGGCACACCAAAACAAAGGACAATTTGATGGTCTATGAACAGTCAAGGACGGACTAGGGTTGTACAAATGTTACGTATCACGTCATTCACAGATTTGGGAACTTGTTTGAAATTGTTGACGTTGATGTTGGCTCCTAGGCTGTAGATTTTGGCTGAAGAATTTTCGCTTTAGCACCCTCTTAACCCCCCAGGGTCCCAGGTCTGAAGCCCGAAGTCCCCCCGTGTCTCTCTCCTCTGTCCACAGATGTCCAGGCGTTCGAACTAATCCGACTACCTGCGCACCCAAACACTTCGCTCATTGAGTATGCATGACTAAATTATCAGCATCGCAGCGGTCAAACTCCTACGCTAAGTTGTAAAATGTTTGTAGCTTTTTTCGGCTACGAGTAGCTCCTTCCTCCACTACTCTCGCAACTCCCGGCCGGTGACTGCTAAACGTTTTCCCGAGTCCGCTCTTAGAATTGTCGTGGGGATTGGGGTCCACAAACGTACATTTCGAGATACATATGCCCCAAAAGATGTTTGGTTAAGCACTACCCTTCAACAACGTTTTTTAGGTGTGGAATTGCTTTCACTCAGGAGCTGGGTCTCCCGACACAAACCAGCCGAGGATTCAGTTCGAATGGCGTTGCCACTCTTACAAAATAGTAGTCATGTTCGAGAGTTGAGACACTGCTCCCAATATGCTCCGCATCATTACAGTTTCATATCAAATTGGGTCATGCAACCCATGTAACGAATGAAAACTGAAAAGCAGCTCGGCCTGCTGGACAGCTAGCACATGCTTAAGAAGGGGGGGCTCCGCCACCGCGTCCGCCACCGAACTGGGGGGTGAAAGCACCAGGGGCTCCGGCCTTGTCGCCGCCGAAGCCACGACCAGCGCCACGGTAACCGTCACGGCCAGCGCCACCCTCAACACCAGCCTCACCGCCGAAGCGGCGGGGGCCAGAGGGCCTCTCGGCACGGGGGGGGCCGCGCTCCAAGGGCCTGCGCAAGGGGTCGATGGTGGTGGGGTTGGTGGGAGGATAGTAGGGTTGTGGTGGTTGGCTAGTGGTGTGGTAGTGGATGGCTTGTGATGGAGTGGTGTTGGTTAAATAGTGGTGGTGTGGTGGTTGTTTAGTGGTGTGGTGGTGGGGGGAAGGCGGGCTCCCAAGGCCTACGCAAGGGGTAAGAGGGTGTTGGTGTTGGTGGGCATGCGTGGGTATTGCGGGCTGGGTGGGAGTTGGAGGTAGGGGGGTATGTATGAGGGAGGGTGGGGGGGGCACAACAAGCGTCCAAGGAGCCCTTTCTAGACTTTGTTTCAGAAAAGCCTGGCAAGTAGTGATTTTTGTTTAGAGAAAGAGAGTATTGAGATACTACAACTACTAGTGGGAATAGGAAAGGGCCTAAGCAAGGGGTGGGTGGGTCAGTGTTTTTTATTTCAGAAATCTTCAGGCCAATTTGGTAGCCACAATTGGCGACCACAGGCTTATTCTGGGACGGTGCGGTAGCACCGTCTGTAGAGCGCGAAGCGCTCGGCGGGAACACCACGTGCGACCCAGGGCACAAATCACTGACCTGAGGGTCGCAATCGTGGCGACCAAGGGCCATTTCGCCCGAATTCCGCACACCTGAGGGCCGCACGGGGTGGCGACCGCGCAACACAATATGCGACCGGTCGCACAAATAAAAAACACTGGGGTGGGTGTTGCTATTGGTGGTAGGTGGGTGGTAGGTGGGAAACTAAACACTAAATGGGAATGGGACAAAGCGTGGCTCCTAGCAGTGGGGGATGGGTGTTGTAGGCTGGTGTGTTTCGTGTGGGCTGGCTGGGTGGGTGGGTGGTGGTGGTAGGTTGGTGTGTTTTGTTTGGGCTGGGTGGTTGAGGGAGGTAGGTGCGTATGAATATGCAAGGGGAAGTAAAATAAGTGCCGCCAGATGAGCAAGCTACTTCCAGTCAAGGCCCACTAAAACTACTTTCTGGCCCTGGCCAGCCAGCAAACTCCCATAGCTTGCATCAGCATTTACATTGGCAGGCTAACGTGGGCCACAACAATAAATAAATGCATGTTACATCTTCTAACGAGCTGCTGGGCCACAACAATAAATAAATGCATGTTACATCTTCTAACGAGCTGCTGGGCCACAACAATAAATAAATACAAGCAGCATCTTCTGACGAGGTGCGAGGCCGAGGGGCCAGTCCATTCGCTTGCGCTGGGGTCGACCATCAACAATGCACAAGGTGTGTGTTTGTTAGATCTTGGGAAATTTTTCTGCCAGCCCCCGCTACTTTTCCCACTTCATGCATCCACTCCCTCTAACATCTCCAAATGCTCTGAACACCTTCTCTCTGCTCAACACCTGGTCAGCAGCTTCTTCCATGACCTCAACCTGCTCCCACCAAAATACACTGTGCACCCTTATTCCCCCCCCCCCCCCCCCCCCCCTACACACACACTCTCCACCCATAACCTGGCACTGAGTACATGACTGGCTACCTAGTCCCCCAAGTAAGTCCCCCCCCCCTACACACACACACCACCACCATTTGATACACCCAAGAATGTCAGCCGCGTGTATTCTTGCCTCTGGCAACCTCACTCCCGACACAATCAGACCACATCTGCACAGTACATTCTTGCCAGTCCCCACAAACATACTTCCAAGAACACATGCCAGGAGGAAAAATGCCATTTGTCACAAAACCACCCCCCACCAAACAAGTTCTATGCAGCGTCACAAGCGACGCTACAAGTGGCGGAGAGTCTTCTTCCTCTTCCTCTTAAGGGGGCTCTGCCAACACCCACTAAATGTCTCCTACCTGGCACACACATTACTGATTTCAAACGTCGAAGCATCCTTTCTGATGCAATTAAATCAAGCATTTTATTAAATTCTTCATAAGAGTCTTTCAAATACACTCTTCCGTGTGTACCATGCTTAAAACATGCTTATAATATGCTTGTGACATGATGACCACAGCATAAAACTAAAATACATTACATACCTGGTGCTCTTCTTCAGAGTTGCTGGCACAATCTCATCAGGCAGGTTCAGGTACTCACGCAGGTAGTCAATACCCTTGTCAGTCAGGAACCTGAGTAATGCAAGGGGTGGGGAGGGTTAGGGTCTAGAGTAAGGTGAGGGTAGTCTCGCAGGTTTTAATGCCCTTGTCAAGTAAGGAACGTCCGCCATGCAAGGGGTGGGGTGTGCAGGGGTCTAGAGTGGGGTAAGGGGGTGAGGAAACTCTCGCAGGTATTCATTTCCCCTCAGTCAGGAACATGCGTCATACAAGGGGCGGGGTGTGTTCAGGTGTAGGGTGGGGTGAGGGGGTGAGAGAAAGTGTATCGTTGTCAGTCAGGAACATGTGTCATGCAAGGGGTGGCGTATGGTAGGGTATAGGGTGGGGTGAGGGGTGCAAAAAGTGGGGGGTGGGGGGGGGGTATTTACATGGATTTGCAGAGGGCCGTTCAAGTGCGCATGTGTGCAAATATGCCCAACACTGCATGTGTGTACATGTGTCCATGCAGAGGGCCTATACAACGCTATGTGGTGCTTATCAGTTTGTTTGAGTTTGCAAACTTCTATCAATTGCTTTCCAGGACAGACACAGACAGACAAAGGCAGACAGACTGACACAGACAGAAGAGTGACACTGCTTACCAGTAGTAGTGCCTCCATGCAAACCTCTCAGTCACAAGCTCCTGTGACTTGAAGCTCTGCATCAGCTTGATGACCTGGAGGTTGGGGACACTCTCAAGCTCGGGGTGCTTGGGAAGGTTGAAGTCCTTCTCGGCCTGGAGGACACCCTCTACAAAGTACAAAGAACAAATTGGGATCAGGAGAGAGAGGAGGGAACGCAGAAAGGAACGCTTTGCTTCAAGAGCAGAGCAGAAGGAAATAAAGAAGGTGACAGGGTGCGTGACATACAGGAATAAGGTTGGATCGCAAAGTCATTTGATTAATGGGAGGAAAGAGCTGCATGAGCAGAATGTATTAGACCAGGGGTTGCAAGGCCGGGATAAGCAAGGCTATTCGAGGCAACTCCCAATGGCTCTGACGAAGGACGATGGGGCAAGGAGAGAAACGGGCAGGGAAGTCGGAAACTAGCAGCGGGCGCTGATGGCTGGAGGCTAAAGTAACTGGTGTGGTCGGTGGGAAGATGGGAGCGAGCAAGCCAGAGGAAAGATCGTTGGAAAGCAAGGGCTCGGAGGCGTAGCAGAAGGAACGGGAAAGTAAAAAGCGAGGGAAATAGCTGGACGGCGCAGACAAATTCAAAGCTCACCCTTGAAGAGGTACTTGTACACCTCCCTGCGGTTCTTCTTGGGAATAAGCATATTGGTTGAGAGTTCTGAAACGCGTCACCTCAAGGGCAACTCGACTCCCCTGCGCAGACAAGCAAACGACGGAGAGTGAGCAGACATGTAGATGGCAGCCGCAGCCGCAGTCACGACGGCTATAAAGGTCAGCTAATGATCCAGTCACTCAAATCGGCAGCACGAACCTGTTTATATTTTGAGCGAAAGAGGCAAATCTCGACGTGCGGAGGGGTAAAATCGCAGTTGCGCGCCTTGTCTGTACCTGCAGCAATACAACGCCACCTAAGCCCACATAAGCCACCTAAGCCACGCCATTTTATTTTAGCGTGGGCATCGAATGAAACAGCTCGCTCCGACGTTGGGAAAGTCTTAATTCCCTCTCCCCAACATAGGCGCTGCCATGGAGTGATTCCGTAGGCTTCAGAAAAGGACAGGCCCTCAGGGTCACCTATATACATTTGCATTTGTTTGTCCAGATGTTCATGTTATTTGTGCAACCGAACTCAACTGTAATTAAGGACCGTGATCATAATGCCACAAAGATGAGACTATTACCGTATGCAGGATACACTACTGTACCTCACACCGTGCGATAGCCACACAAACCAGGGGCAGTCGAACTTAGACCGATTCTAGATCTATCCAGGTGTGAGCATAGATCATTTAACGACTTGTGGTGGGACCGGGATGGGACTAAGAGAGCTTGGGTAAGAACCCACCAAATGTTTTTTGAAGTTGTGAAAGGACTTTCGCACCATGGCTAAAATGCTTACCAATGTGATTACAATGTTACATCATGCAATCAGGTGTGTGGTGTAGTAGTGTTCTACCCTTCATGTAAATAGATTAAGTATGTTCACTCTTCCTGCAGATGATGAGCAGTCTGAGAATTGATAAAGCTTGTAAACAAATAGAATCCACCAAAATCGAGGTCATAAGCGAAATGAAAAGCCAGATACGTTTAAGAGATTACAGGTTGTATACAAATATTTTGCTCACTCCCTCTCCCGCTCTGGTTCTCTGGCTCATTTTTCGCTTTAGCCCCCTCTGGACCCCCCGGGGGTCCTGGGGCTGAAGCCCTAGATTCCCCCCGTGTCTCTCTCCGCCGTCTGTCTGTTGTCCGTCTGTCCGACAGATGTCCAGTTTGAACGATTGCGACCACCTCCGCACCCACAAATTTCATAGTTGGAGTGCGCATGACTAGAGTTGTCAGCATCGCAGCGGTCAAAATCCTTCGCAAAAGTTGTTCAATGTTTGTAGCTCTATTCGGCTACGAGTAGCTACTTTCTCCACTACTTCCGAAACTCCCTGCCGGGTGACTGCTAAAGCGATTTTTCGTGTCGCTTGCGACTCGCTCTTAGAACTTGTCTCTGATCCAATCTGAGAAAAAATGATTCCTTTACATTACTTGATGTACACTCCAAAGGTGGAAGGTCGTGATAAGTTGACTTTGTTTATCAATGATTGTATGAAGATATTTGATCAGTATATTTATTTGGAAATAACGTTTTGAATTGATTATGTTACTGCCGAAGATGGCGAGCACCCTTAAAGGCTGAAGCCATGTAATCGAGTTCAAGTTCAAGTATAAATGCATAACTCCCATAAAAGAGACCTTCCACACAAAGTGATCCGCAACATGGCTAGATTTACAACCTTCTCCACATTATTTGAAATGGAAACTGATGGATGGAAGCGCCCTATGGTCCCATAGAAAGATCAAGTGTGTGACTCATCACTAATGTGATCTAGGTCAACTTCAAGATGAGCATCATGTGGTTTTTGAATGTAGCGATGAAATCATTTTGAATGCGAGATGTAATAACCTGTACCTGGCTTCCCAAACTGAGCACACCATGATTCTTCTACATTACTTGATCAATCCATCAAATGCCGAAGACGGTGACGAGCCCAATTGCTGGTTGAAGCTATGTAACCAAGTTCAAGTTCCATCCATCAAATTGGAAATTAATACGCCTTGCCACGGGACGTGAGGGTGAAGGAACCTTTCCGTCTGCTTGCACTGGGGAATGGTTACTGTGACGGGTTTTGGTATCGCAGACCGCTACTACTGCACCTGAGGAGGTTCTCTACCTCTTCCAAGGCGGCAGGTATGAACTTTGGGAACCTGGCAAGGGCTCGAACCTCTAAATGGCATCAGAAGCGCATGTTGATTGCGCCACTCCTCTCGAAATCCGAAAACACCACAACCAGAAAATGCTCGTTTAGGGCCAAAAAGACACGATACCCACCGATTTTGGGAGTCCAGGCCCCCACGACGCCAGCATACCGAAACTCAAACTCGACTGCCAGTTTGATGGAGTAGCATGAGTCGTTACAACAAAAAACACGCTGATATGTATCAGTGCAGGCACTGAATTTGTGAAGAACCAGCTCATCCTGAAAATGGGCGCCAAAAAGAGGTATTGGAAATGGAAACGGCAAGAAGCCCAGAGTTGGCTGTAGAACCATAGAATGATTCTATCGAATCCCCAATAGGGGGTATTCAGCAGGTACTTCAGGAGGACCCCCAGCTCTGCTGCCTGAGACGAAACCATTTGTATAGCCTGCGTCCTGAGACGCAACGGACCCTCCCTTCTGATCAACGGACCCTTCCTGTGACGCAACGGATCCTTCGACTTTGCGCCTGAACAACCCTGGTATTCAGCCGCAAAACTGGATTCTCCAGAAGTCAATATCAAAGAACAACACAAGCCTAGCTAGTCGTGAGAAACCCAGAACACATCTAAACTCTTCAAATCAGCTTAGCGTGCGCCCTGGTTTCCGTGGGTACCGCACGGGGGGGCTTGCAATTGGAAGACGGTGTGCAGCCCAGAGTTGGGTAAAAACCATGTAACAATCCAATATAATCCTAAACTCTTCATTATTGTACAGAGGTGGGTGAGTCCCATTTACCCAAGTTGGCAACCCTAGGCGCCTAGACTTACCATCCATCTCTCAAGAATGGTCCTTCACCCTACAGCAGCCTGCACCTGTTCAGGTTGTAAAACAGGTGTGCAGGGTGTTGAACACAACACCTATTCAACAACTACATCTTTAACCACTGATGTACTTAAGACAGGTGTTGAACACACTGGACACCTGTTTAACAACCTGAACAGGGAGCAGCCTGCCGTAGGGTCCTGGTCTCCTCATCCTGAAATCCATGAATCCTTTATTGGACCAAGCCACCCGACTGATAAAAAATTGGTGCAATCAAATGGGCAGTAGGAGACAACGCAGCAACAATAAACACACCTGTATATGAAGATGCATAAACATATTATATGTGCCTGTATACACACAACACACAACTTAATATTAATACAAGCCAAGGCTGCTGGCCCCAGTGCAAGCAAACGGGCCGGCCCTCTCAACCTCAGACTGTGTATTTATTGAATACACACAACTCAACTAGGGACTCGGAGAAAGAGGTAAGAAAGGAGACAATAATCAAATTTTCAAGTCACAAGGGTCGCATTAGCCTAATTGGCTACCCATGGACAGTAACAAACAACCAGTGCGTAGCTTAGCACCCGTTGCTCTGTTTGTTGAGGTGCAGTCAGTCACAAGGTATTTGGGGCAGCACATAGTTGCAAGGTTAGACCTTTGCACTCGAGATGGCTGCAGCTGTCCCTGGTGAATGATTAGAGGAAGCGGCTGTGCAAACTCGCTGACGTGCGGGCAAGACAAGTTGCAATGAGGCGTTGGCTGCAGCTGTCCCTGGTCAATGATTAGAGGAAGCGGCTGTGCCAACACGCTGACATGCGGGCAACACAAGTTTCAATGAGGCGTTGGCTGCAGCTGTCCTTGGTCAATAATTAGAGGACGTGGCTGTGCAAACACGCTGACGTGCGGGCAACACAAGTTTCTAGGCGTTGCTTCAACACAGGGGTGAAAGCCAGTGTTAGCAGCACACCCATAGGTACATAGAAAACGGATCCTGTTCGTTGCTGAAGCCTTGGTTCCTAAGTCCCATTGCAAAATGAAATGCTCTGATACCCTTAGGTACATTTGAGTGGCAGCATACCACCAGAATACCACAACCAGCATACCCCAAGGCGCCCTGGACAAGTCTTACAACTGTCTCATCCGCTTAGTGTGCTCCCAGGTTTCCGTGGGTATCGCTCGGAGAGACTTGTAATTGGAGGACGGTGGGCAGCCCAGGGTTGGCTGGAAAACCATGTAACAATCCAATCCAAATGCCCTCAGGTACATAAGAGTGGCAAGGTTCATGCCCAGAGGCCAGCAGGAAAACAATGGGTACGCCTGGTGGGGCGTGGTATTCAGGGAGCCCTGTCTTACGGCAGTAGAGAACGGGCGGCTACTTAACCTGGAAAAGCTACCATAGCAGTTGACAGCGACCACGAGCTAACTAAATATCTAAAGCGCACCTGTAAGGATTCCAACCCCGCACCCTCTTGTTTCGACGTGCTCTAAAATTAAACGGGATAGGCCAGCAGGATATTTCCCAGCCAGACTAAGGTTACTTGCCTGGAGGCCAGCAGGATATTTGACTCCTCAAGCTGGCCTTATGGTGGGATTAAAAGCTGATGCATTGCTTGCTCCACGAGGACTATAGGAGGGAGGAGAAAAGGCCTTGCTTGCTCCATGCCGGTTCTGCGCCTCGTGCGGTGATGCCTTGCTTTCCTGAAGGGGCCTGTAGGAGGGATTATAAGCTGCGGCCTTGCTTGCTCCATGCAGGTTCTGCGTCTCGTGCCTTGCTTGCTCCAAGAGGCCCATAGGAGAGAATATAAGCTGCGGCCTTGCTTGCTCCATGCAGGTGTAATGGCTGGTGCTGTAATGCCTTGCTTGCTCCAAGAGGCCCATAGGAGAGACTAAAAGCTGCGGCCTTGCTTGCTCCATGCAGGTTTAATGGCTGGTGCGGTAATGCCTTGCTTGCTCCATGAGGCCCATAGGAGAGAATATAAGCTGCGGCCTTGCTTGCTCCATGCAGGTTTAATGGCTGGTGCGGTAATGCCTTGCTTGCTCCAAGAGGCCCATAGGAGAGAATATAAGCTGCGGCCTTGCTTGCTCCATGCAGGTTTAATGGCTGGTGCGGTAATGCCTTGCTTGCTCCAAGAGGCCCATAGGAGAGAATATAAGCTGCGGCCTTGCTTGCTCCATGCAGGTTTAATGGCTGGTGCGGTAATGCCTTGCTTGCTCCATGAGGCCCATAGGAGAGAATATAAGCTGCGGCCTTGCTTGCTCCATGCAGGTTTAATGGCTGGTGCGGTAATGCCTTGCTTGCTCCAAGAGGCCCATAGGAGAGAATATAAGCTGCGGCCTTGCTTGCTCCATGCAGGTTTAATGGCTGGTGCGGTAATGCCTTGCTTGCTCCAAGAGGCCCATAGGAGAGAATATAAGCTGCGGCCTTGCTTGCTCCATGCAGGTTTAATGGCTGGTGCGGTAATGCCTTGCTTGCTCCAAAACACACACGGAGGAGGGATTATTAGCTGCGGCCTTGCTTGCTCCACGCGGGTTCTGAGGCCGGTGCGGCTCGGAGAGAGGAGTTAATCTTTCCTTCAGGGACGCTCTCCATGACGATGACCGACCAGGGCATCATGGGCATCTGGCTGCTGCCGGTCCACATGGCCTGGGACATGCGAGCGCTTTCTACATCCTCCTCTGACAGCTCCTGAGAGGTTAGGGTGGTGGGGTGGTTGCGGTGGTTAGTTTGCTGGGCCATTTGTCTGTTTTAGGGTTAGTTTGCTGGACTGTTTGACATTTTATTGTTATTCGGTTGATTGGCCTGCTGGTTGGTCGGTTCATAACTACCTCCGACTGATGCAATCAAACCCACATTATCCGACAAAGAATTTCAAGGGAACCTGATCATGACTATTTGTTTTGCACATATTAGCCTACTTAGCTACACTGGGAGTTAGCCATGAAGTCAGTGCACCTCTTCCTACTACCACCCCCATCTTCCTACCAGCATTACCATCTTCCTAACACCACCACCAGATGGCAAGTAAGCACTCCTCTTCCTACTACCACCCCCATCTTCCTGTCACCACCACCACCACCACCACCTTCCTACCACCACCACCAGATGGCAAGTAGGCACTCCTCTTCCTACTACCACCCCCATCTTCCTACCACCACCACCAGATGGCAAGTAAGCACTCCTCTTCCTACTACCACCCCCATCTTCCTGTCACCACCACCATCTTCCTACCACCACCACCAGATGGCAAGTAAGCACTCCTCTTCCTACTACCACCCCCATCTTCCTACCACCACCACCAGATGGCAAGTAAGCACTCCTCTTCCTACTACCACCCCCATCTTCCTGTCACCACCACCATCTTCCTACCACCACCACCACCATCTTCCTACCACCACCACCAGATGGCAAGTAAGCACTCCTCTTCCTACTACCACCCCCATCTTCCTGTCACCACCACCATCTTCCTACCACCACCACCAGATGGCAAGTAAGCACTCCTCTTCCTACTACCACCCCCATCTTCCTATCACCACCACCAGTTGGCAAGAAAGTAATCCCCTTCCTTCCTACCACCACCACTAATCAACTACCAAGTAATTGACAACCACAGCAAGAGCCAGAGAAACAACGTCAGCGATAATGATAACGCAGAAGTGCGGCGACTAACGTTATCACAACTTGTTGGTTAGCTGATTGGTGGTTAGTTTTTTAATACTCAGTAAAATGAACAAGAGCCAGAGCAACGACGTCAACAATAATAACAACCTAGTAGTGCGGCGACTCACATCATCAACCACAACATGACAGTGAGTCAATTGGTTGATTGATTGGTGGTTGGTTGGTTTATAACTACTAAGTGAATGAGCAATAGTCAGAGCAACGACAATAACAACCCAGTCTGACGCAGTAGTGCGGTTACTCACATCATCAACCTCAATTTGCTGGTTGGTTGGTTGATTGATTGGTGGTTTATAACTACTAAGTGAACGACAACCACAACAAGAGCCAGAGCAACGACGTCGACGATATTGACAACGCAGTAGTGCGGTGACTCACATCATTGACCACAACTTGTTGATTAGTTGATTGATTGGTGGTTGGTTTATAACTACTAAGTGAATGAACAAGAGCCAGAGCAACGGCGTCAGCGATAATAACAACCCAGTCTGACGCAGTAGTGCGGTTACTCACATCATCAACCTCAACTTGTTGGTTGGTCGGTTGATTGATTGGTGGTTGGTTTACAACTACTAAGTGAATGACAACCACAACAAGAGCCAGAGCACCGACGTCGACGATAATGACAACGCGGTAGTGCGGCGACTCACATCATCAACCACAACTTGTTGGTTGGTTGGTTGGTTGATTGGTGGTTGGTTTATAACTACTTAGTGAATGATAACCTCAACAAGAGCCAGATCAATGACGTCATCGATAATAACAACGCAGTCTGACGCAGTAGTGCGGTGACTCACATCATCAACCACAAGGAAGTCATAGGGCGCCTGCTTGCCGCTGTCCACCAGGGGTTGCCAGAGGCGACCAGGAATGTGTGGTAGTGTGAGCAATCGCCCGGTATGTGCTGCAGAGGGTAGTGTGTTAGGGAAGAGGGTAGTGTGAGTGGTTGTGAGGGTGTTAGTGTGAGTGTTAGTGTGAGTGGCTGTGTGAATGGTTGTGTGAGTGGTTGTGTGAGTGGTTGTGTGAGCAATCGCCCGGTATGAGCTGTAGAGGGTCAAGGAATAAGGTAGTGGGTGGGGAAAAGGTTATCATTAGAAGCTGCTTCGCGCAGTCCCCAAAAGAAACGATGACAGTGATCACGCCTCTTTCCTTGTTGTCCTCAGTGGAGATAAGGTACGAGGAGTGTTGCAGTCTTGTAACACACCACATGCCACACACCACCACCAACTCGTGCCACACACTGCATGTCACCACACCCCCACCCCCCACCGCATGCCCCCACCACCACACTACATGCCACACACCGTAAGGCACCACCACCACACCGCATGCCCCCCCATCCCCCCCCCCCTCCCCCACCACCATATGCCCCACCTGTGTTGAAAGCAACGAACAGACCACCCCCACTGTTGTGCTCCTTGAGAGAGAAGGCAACCAGGCGAGAGGAGTGAGACCAATCAGGCTCGTTGGGTGTGACACCTGAATAGGAAAAACATTGGGAAATTTATACGGATGATTATATAATATGCATATGGTGGTTACATGAATGATTACATGTTCAGTATATGGTAATTATATGATATTTCTATGGCAATTACTCGGTAATGATATGTTTAGTACGTGGTTATTATATGATATATTGATGTATCTATGGCAATTACTCGGTAATGATATGTTTAGTACGTGGTTATTATATGATATATTGATGTGTCTATGGCAATTACTCGGTAATGATATGTTTATTACGAGGTTATTATATTATATATTGATATGTCTATGGCAATTACACAGTAGTCATATGGTAGGTACATAAGATCTGAGGTGCCCACATCCAAACAAAGCAATCAAACAAGGTCTGAGGTGCCTCAACAAAGCATTTAAACAATATCTGAGGTGCCCACATTCTAACAAAGCATTTAAACAATATCTGAGGTGCCCACATTCAAACAAAGCATTCAAACAAGACCTGAGGTGCCAACATTATAACAAAGCAATCAAACAATATCTAAGGTGCCCACATTCAAATAAAGCATTCAAAGAAGATTTCAGGTGCCCACATTCAAACAAAGCATTCAAACAATATATGAGGTGTCTGTGGTTTGCCCCAGTGCAAGCCAACAGGCTGGCCCCCTCAACCTCACGCCTATTAATAAGGCATACTATTTATTTATTTATCTGCGCCCATGCAGGGGGTGGTTGGCCCCAGTCCAAGCCAACAGGCTGGCCCCCTCAACCTCACGCCTTGTAATAAGGCATACTATTTATTTATTTATCTGCGCCCATGCAGGGGGTGGTTGGCCCCAGTGCAAGCCAACAGGCTGGCCCCCTCAACCTCACGCCTTGTAATAAGGCATACTATTTATTTATTTATCTGCGCCCATGCAGGGGGTGGTTGGCCCCAGTCCAAGCCAACAGGCTGGCCCCCTCAACCTCACGCCTTGTAATAAGGCATACTATTTATTTATTTATCTGCGCCCATGCAGGGGGTGGTTGGCCCCAGTGCAAGCCAACAGGCTGGCCCCCTCAACCTCATGCCTTGTAATAAGGTGAATTAATTATATATTCATCTATCTGGCGTGGCGCAAACTGAAACAGAACAGCCACTACCATGCCATTGAATGTCACCATCGGTCACAAAACAACACTTACCATGCCATGGGGTGGCCCACACTGAAAAACAAAACAATACCTATTTGGCCATTGGATGTCACTATCGGTCACAAAACAACACTTGCAATGCCATGGGGTGGCTCACACCGAAACAAAACAATACCTATCGCGCCATTGGATGTCACTATCGGCCACAAAACAATACCAACCATGCCAGTGGATGCCTCACACTGGATCAAAACAGCCCCTACCGTACCATTGGATGCCACTATCGGTCACAAAACAACACCTACCATTCCATTGAATGTCGGTATCAGTCACAAAACAGCACATAACGTGCCATTGGAGGTCAGTATCCGTCACAAAACAGCACCTATCGTGCCATTGAATGCCACTGTCAGTCACAAAACAACACCTACCATGCCAGGGAGTGCCCAACACTGAAACAAAACATCCTTACCATGCCATTGGATGCCTCACACTGGAACAAAATAGCCTCTACCGAGCCATTGGATGTCACTATGGGTCACAAAACAACACCTACCATGCCATTGGATGTCTGTATCAGTCACAAAAGATGTCCGCTGAAGCAAAGGGTTGGTGCGCCTGCAGCATGGAAACAAGATCATAAATAAATAAATAGTGCGCCTTGTTATGAGATGTGAGGTTGAGGGGGCCAGCCTGTTTGCTTTCACTGGGGCCTACCACTACACAACAAGATCATACTTTTAAAATGCTTTGAAGAACAATCTTTTACATGTAGCACTACCCGTTGAATAATATTGACAAAGACCGCGAGTAGCCAAATTGCCGGCTGGAGCGCAATGTAACCAAGTTCAAGTAACAATACCAGTATTAAAAGGTTTATGGTTTAGGGTTGAAGTGCTTAGCTCAGTGGCAGCTCCAGCCAGGGTTCTACAAAGCGCAGGTGGCAGCGCAATTTTGCACACGCCTTTCGTGCCCCACTGCGCATTATCGCAGTTTTTTCAACCCCCTGTGGGCACAGCGCGCAGTTTTTTCGCTTTTTGCACTACACAGCGCTGACCACTTTGACGTTTGTGCGCTGTAAGCGCTGACCTATTTGACAAAATGTAGTACCCTGGGTCCAGCTCTTTAAATTGTTTTGCCTTAATGATGATACCTTGAAGAAAAAAAGAAAAGCTAAACCAGGGTTAGTGAAAACCTCTTCGATCCACTTCGACCCACTTTGTTGCTTTGCGTAAACCTCTTCGACCCACTTGTTTTTTCTCTTCAAGATATCATCAGGGAAAACGTGATAAATTGTTTTGCCTATATATTTATTTCATGTGTGTTGGAAAACGAGTGAATGAATATTGTTTAAATATACATTCGTTTAGTGTGGTGTTGGTAAGGTGGTGTAGGAGCTGGGTGGTGTGTATATCTATAGGCTGTCTTTGTCCAACATATAATTGTATCGCATTGTCCGTATCTGTGCATGCGAGATGCACCTGGATGTTTGTGCCTGGATACCGACCATGGGTGAGTGGGTGGGGGGGGGTATGATGGTGTGGGTGTGGTGTGTGGAGGGGGTGAGGTGGTGTGGGGTTGGCAGAACCTGGACAGTACTACATTTGTGTGTGTTAACATCATCGAAGTTGTAGATAAGAACTTTAAAGACAGCACCCAATTTTGGTGTGTGTGTGTGTGTGTGTGTGTGTCAATCGCAATTATTGTTCATTCAATGAGCTGAATGCCCTTCTCTTTGTCGCCAGACGTCTGAATCGAAAAAGTAATGAAGAGCGATGGTTAGTTTTCGTCCCCTCCGTCCGCCTACCTAATTGAAGATGAAACAAAAATTCGATGAAATCCACTGGGGCAAGATAGTGGGGTTATTGCTTTTGAAAAAGCTATGCCTCAGTGACAATTTGCATACCTGAGCTGAACCCCACTGAACTGAACCCCAAACAATCATTTTACTGACGGAGGCCCCGAGTTCGTGCTACGGAGACAATTAGCATACCTTAGCTGCACCCCACTGAACAGAACCCCCAACAATCGTTTTACTGAAGGGGGCCCTGAGTTCGTGCTACAGAGACAATTGGCATACCTGAGTTGCACCATGCCAGATCTCCTCGGGTTTAGAGTTTAGGGGTTTAGGGTATAGGAGATCTGGCTTGTGGGTACTGGCTTTGTGGGTACTAGCATCCCCCCCTCGAAGATAGTGGGGTAATTGTTTTTGAAAAAGCAATGCCTCATTGACAACTGACATACCTGAGCTGCACCATGCACCTAGAGAATCGCGCAAAGCCGTCCGTGTCTGCCTTGGCAGCGTCCCAGTCTATCCAGTTAACTTTGGAGTCATGGCAGTAGGTGTTGTTGTTTCCGCTCTTGGTGTGACCATATTCATCACCCATGAAGAACATGGGCACGCCACTGGAAAGCAGCAGGGCAGCAAAGAGGTTTCGCATCTGACGCTGGCGCAGTCTCTGCATGATCAGACAGCAATTGGTTGGGAAACATGAGCATGAATGTGACGGGCACAAGCTGGTACCTACAGTGATGATGGTAGTGATGATGGTGGCGGAACATGGGCACACACTGGAAAGCATCAGGGCAGCAAAGAGGTTTCACATCTGACGCTGGCGCAGTCTCTGCATGATCAGACAGCAATTGGTTGGGAAACATGAGCATGAATGTGACTGGCACACGCTGGCTCCTATGATGATAATAGCAGTGATGTTAGTGGTGATGGTGGTGATGATGGTGGTAGGAGTGGTGGTAGTGGGGGTGGTGGTAGTGGTGATGATGCAGTAGTGGGGGTGGTGGTAGTGGTGATGATGGTGGTGGTGATGGTGGTGGTGATGATGGTGGTGATGATGGTGGTGATGATGGTGATGAGGATGGTGGTGATCGTCACCGCTACTTCATCATCATCCCTTCCCTTGTCCAATTACATTCCTATACTCCCGTACAAATATCCCTGGTAACAAATCCACTTCCACTTAGAGCGGACTTGGAGCTTCATAGCTTCGAGAGCCTTCGGATTTCAAACCAGTGAAAACAAGAAGTGGTTGTCTTCCTCCTTGGCTTTCAGGATCATTTACCTAAAATGCAAAACCACGCTCTACGCCGAGTCACATATCGCTATTATCCTACCCCCCCACTCCTCTCTACCCCTAGTCCCTACCACACTCCACTTATCCCTTTAACATCTCCTTCAACAACCGCGCCCCGTCACCCATGCTCCCCCTCCTCCTCTGCCCCGCCACTTTCTGTGAGCACAGATATGAACAGTGCACTAGTTACAGTTTGAGCCTAGATATGAACAGTGCACTAGTTACAGTTTGAGCCTAGATATGAACAGTGCACTAGTTACACTTGCAGGATGCTAGCTCCATCTGTCTTACCGCGGCTGCTGGCAGAGAATTAGCTACTGGCTACTTTTAGCTACTCCATCTGTCTTACTGCGGCTGCTGGCAGAGAATTAGCTACTGGCTACTCCATCTGTCTTACCGCGGCTGCTGGCAGAGAATTAGCTACTGGCTACTATTAGCTACTTCATCTGTCTTATCGCTGCTGGTGGCAGAGAATTAGCTGGGACTATGTCAAGTAACCTACGATACGAACTGAATCCTCCATCCCGCTGGTTTGTGTCGGAAAACCCACCCCCTGGGGTGGAATTCCTTTCATGAAATAAAATAAAAATTATCCACTATGACCTACCATTCAAACCGAATCCTCCATCCCCCCCCCCCCCCCCCCCCCCCCCCCCCCCCCCCCCCCCCCCCCCCCCCCCCCCCCCCCCCCCCCGGGGTGAAATTACTTTCATGAAATAAAATAAAAATCATCCACTATGACCTACCATTCAAACCGAATCCTCCGTCCCGCTGGTTTGTGTCGGAAATCCCACCCCCTGGAAACCACCACCAGGAAAAATAAAATGAACTAAAAATCATCAAATATAAAATGAACTAAAAATCACCAAAAATAAAATAAAATAAAAATCGTCCACTTTGACCTACCAGGACTTCCCAGTTGCCTGTCGCTCCCTCTTCACCACAGTTCCAGCTAAGGTTGTGATTCTCACCATCCCTGCAAAGCGTTTAAGCATGGCACGAGCGTTGAAGGATGGTGATGATATGGTGAGGTGAGGTGATGGGATGAGATGATAAGGTGGGGTGAGGTGATGGGATGAGATGATAAGGTGGGGTGAGGTGATGGGATGGGATGAGATGATAAGGTGGGATGAGATGATGGGATGGGATGGGATGAAATGATAAGGTGGGGTGAGGTGGGGTAAGGTGATGGATGAGATGATGAGGTGAGGTGAAATAAGGTGATGAGATGATAAGGTGCTGCCTTTATTCAACAAATCCATGTCCTGGCCCCTTGCCAGTGCTACCCCACACCCACCTGCATACTCAACACCCACACACCCACCTGTTGCCCCCCCCCCCCCCCCCCCCCCCCACACACACACCTGTTCTCCTCTCCATTACTCTTGTTGTGCTTCTCATTATAGCTCACGAGGTCGGCCAGGGTGAAACCGTCATGCGCGGTGATGAAGTTGATAGATGCTAGAGGAGAGCGGTTACCCCACCACTTACGGCCAGCGTTGTTGGCCCACCTGTTATATAGGACGTTACAGTGGGTTACATTACATGGGACGTTACGGTTGGGACAAATTGGATCAGGGTCATACAAAACGCGCGTGCTACCGAGTTAGCTTTTGGAGCCCATATACCGATATACGCAAAGGTTAAACTGATATACGCAAAGGTAAAACTGCTATACGCAAAGGTTAAACTGCTATACGCAAAGGTAAAACTGCTATACGCAAAGGTTAAACTGATATACGCGAGGTAAAACAAGAAACTTGCTAAGCCACCACTTGCGGCCAGCGTTGTTGGCCAACCTGTTACATGGGACGTTACAGTGGACATTGCAGTGGCTTACATTACAGTGGACATTACAGTGGGATTCGTAACAGTGGACAAAGCAGTGGACGTTACAGTGGACAAAGCAGTGGACGTTACAGTGGGATGGGTTACAGTGGGATACATCACAGTGGACGTTACATGGGGGGTTACAGATGACGTTACGTTTAAGACAAATTGGATTCAATAGGTGAGGGATCCTTGATATCGGTGTAGGTAATTCGTGGTTGCCCCACCACGTGCGGCCAGCATTGTTCGCCCACCTGTTAATGGCGCACTGTACACACATAAACCTTTTGCCCCCCCCCCCCCCCCCCCCCCCCCACACACACACACACCTGTTCTCCTCTCCATTACTCTCGTTGTGCTTCTCATTATAGCTCACGAGAGAAAAAAATGGATTCAATAGGTGAGGGATCCTTGATATCGGTTTAGGTAATTCGTGGTTGCCCCACCACTTGCATTGTTTGCCCACCTGTTACGTTTGGGATAAATCGGACCAGGGTAATACAGAACGCGCTCGCTACCGTGCTAGCACGTAACCTGTTGGAGCCATATATGTAATACATCAATTATGCGTTCACCTATATGGCTCCAAAATATAAAAAACACATATATATATATATATATATATATATATATATATATATATATATATATATATATATATATATAATTGCGAGTGTCCAATTGCGAGTGTACAACTGTGACTGTCCAATTGCGACTGTCCAATTGTGACTGTACAATTGCGACTGTACAATTGTATGCATATATAATTCATATGGAGTTACCAACGACAAACTATTTACTTCATGCCACCTACCAATTGTCCTCGGGAGGAGTGTCGTTGGCGTAGATGTCAGGAGAGCCACACAGGGCAGCGGCAAAGTTTCCTGCCGCACCATCGGAGCCCTTGATGAAGCTGCGGACCTGGGGTTGTACATGCGGGAGGGGTAGGGGTTGAACAGGTTGTGTAATGGGGAAGCACTTTCTGCCTGTCTTGTGAACGGAATCTTTCTGCCTGTCTGGTGAATGAATCTTGAATGGAATCTTCCTGCCTGTCTAGTGAATGGAATCTTCCTGCCTGTCTGATGAATGGAATCTTCCTGCCTGTCTGGTGAATGGAATCTTCCTGCCTGTCTGGTGAATGGACTCTTTCTGCCTGTCTGGTGAATGGAATCTTCCTGCCTGTCTGGTGAATGGAATCTTGAATGGAATATTCCTGCCTGTCTAGTGAATGGAATCTTTCTGCCTGTCTGGTGAATGGTGCCAGACAACAATGTTGTGGTCCGTATGTTTGTCTGTCCATCTCACTCTCAGGAGTTTGGTGTTCCAAACCACAATTGTGGTCCACTCATAAGTACATAAATGTTACACCACATTACGAGGCGTGAAAGCCCCTTCCAGTGATATACAATGGTCTATTGGTAGACCAGATCGCTTAAGGATGAAGAGTCGGGGGTTCGACTCCCCCTTCGGCCGCTCTTGGCGTTGCAGGTCATATGGTAGCTTGTCCAGTTGAGGTAGGAGACCGCTCCCCACCCGCGTACGACGGGCTCCCTTAACACCACGTCCCACCAGGCGTTATCATTACCATTACGAGGCGTGAGGTTGAGGGGGCCACACTGCTTGCTTGCACTGGGGCCAGCCACCAATACTGCAGAACCACTTGTACCACACACACATCAGAGAACAGCCTCTGAATCTGCCGTTGTGTAGGGCGCTATTAAACCGAGACCAGTCTTGGTTGGTACAGGAGTACCCCCATTGCTGTTCTTATACTCCTCAGCCTTTTTCACCGGTACTGCGAACGCATGACCTGTACTACAAGCACATTTAAGTCAAAATAAGTGCTTCACAGGTACTACAAGCCGTACCACCAGCACAACAAGCATAGCAATATGTTTACTCGAGCTCACAGGCATCATCGCTTGCATCTTGTTTTCCGCTGCCTTTTGTATCCAGCATCTTGTATTCTGCTGCCTTTTCTCCTTGGCTACATAATGCTAAGTTTATTTTCCTGTATCCACTTTTTTACGGACATGTCGGGCATTCAAACCCTCAGCAACCATTCTCCAAAGCAATCAAATGAGAAGGTTCCCTTAACTTCACACCCCACTGTAAGGCGTAACAATTTCAATTTTTCTCTCATTGCAGGGCGCCCACAGGACATGTGGACAGGGAACACTCACAGTATCGCGGAACTTCCCATTCCACTCCGCCCATCGTCCACCGTAGTGTGGGAAGGCTCCGACCTGTGGCAGGTGGGTGGGGTGGCAGGTGGGTGAGTGAGTGGGTGGGGTGGCAGGTGTGGGTGATAGGGTTGATTGTGAGTGTAGGTTTGGGTGGCATATAGGGTTGATTGTGAGTGTAGGTGTGGGTGGCACACCCACGACAGTTTCGCGGAACTTCCCATTCCGCCCATCGTCCATGGACCACCGTAGTGGGAGAAGGCTCCAACCTGTGGCAGGGGTGCAGCAAGATGTTGTGTAAGTCATGATAGGTTGAATGCAACACTCACCACACCCACCCTTCCTGCCTAGGGTCTTGTGTACTGAGTCCACCAACATCATCACCCACCCACCTACCCTCCCACCACTCCTGCCTAGGTTCTGCACAGCAAGATATTGTAAGTCATGATAGAGTAGCAATCACTCACCACACCCACCCACAACTACTGCCTAGGGTCTCGTGTGCTTAGACCACCAACAGCATCCACCACCCACCTACCCTCCCACAAACACTCACCACACCCGTCCGTCCCACCAGCCTAGCTTCACGTGTACCAAGACCACCAAGAGCATCACCCTACCCACCCACCCCTCCTGCCTAGATTTTGTGCAGCAGGATGTTGAGAGCCATGATAGGGTGGATGCGACACTCGTATAGTGGTTATTATTTCTGCCTTCCAAGCGGAAGAGCGAGATTAGATTAATTATTATAATCACTCACCACACCACACCCACCCCTCCTGCTTAGGCTCTCGTGTACTAAGTCCACTAACAGCATCCACCACCCACCTACCCTCCCACAATCACTCACCACACCCACCCACCCCAACTGCCTAGGGTAATGTGTACCAAGATCATGGTGGGTTTCGTTCCTAGGCCCCCAGTGTCGCAGTGACTTTGAAGCCCACGTATTGTTGTTGGGGGTATGGTGCAACAAATATGCTTGCAAGGAATTAAGACACCAACAGCATCCCCCACCCACCGACCCTCACCCCAAAACATTACCTCCCCCCTCAAGTGCCCTGTCTGGATGGCACCCACTCCCCTAACACCCTTACCCCAACCCCTAACCACCATCCCCCAATCCACTAACCATCCTTCCCCCGACCCACTCACCCCAACCATCGCCACCTACCTGGTACAGTCCATCGCAATCACAACCCACCACCCCCCCAGCCCCAACCCACTTTCAACCATCCACCATCCCCCAACCCACTAACCATCCTCCCCCAACCCGCTTACCCCACTCCCCCAACCCACTTACCATCCTCCCCCGACCCCCTTACCAGCTCCCCCAACCCAACAACCCCCCAGCCCCCTAACCACCAACAGCCCCCAACCCACTAACCATCCTCCCACAACTCACTTACCCCCGCCCTTAACCATCCTCCCCCTAACCCACTACCCGCCACACCCCCTAACCAACCATCCCCCAACCCCACGAACCACCCTCCCCCAACCCACTTACCAACCACCCTCCCCAACCCACTTGCTCCCTCCCCCACCCCCTAAGCATCCTCGCCCTACCCCCTTAACCCACCTCCCCCCAACCACTACCCCCCAGCCCCTAACCACCATCCCCCCAACCCTCTACCATCCTCCCCTGCAGCCCACTAACCCCAACCCATCGCCACCCTCCCTGTACAGTGCCATCGCACAAAAAAAACAACCCACTAACCCCAACCCCCTACCCCCCCCCCCCCCCCCCAGGCCCACTCACCCCAAACCAATCGCCACCTACCTGGTACAGTCCATCGCAAAAACCAACCCCACTAACCCCCCCCCCTCCCCCCCCCCCCCCCCCCCCCAGCCCACTAACCCCAACCATCGCCACCTACCTGGTACAGATCCCCATCGCAAAAACCAACCCACCTAACCCCCCCCCACCCCTCCCCCCCCCCCCCCCCCCCCCCCCCAGCCCACTAACCCCAACCATCGCGCACCCTACCTGGTTCAGTCCAGTCGCAAAGAACAACCCACTACCCCCCCCCCCACCCCCCCCCCCCCCCCCCCCCCCCCCCCCCAACCCAACCCACTAACCCCAACCACCGCCACCTACCTGGTACAGTCCATCTCAAAATCAACCCACTACCCCCCCCCCCCCCCCCCCCCCAGCCCCAACCCACTAACCCCAACCATCATCACCTACCTGGTACAGTCCATCACAATCCCACGCCTCAGAAATCATCTTGGTCCCTCTCAAGATCGGGTCGTCGCTGATCATCTCAATGAGGGCAGGATCAGACAGGGGGGTACCAGTGGGCACCCCACCGGCATCTGGGATAATGCCTGCTGGGGTTCCTGGGAGAGGGTAGCCATCCTCTTCAAGCTTCTGTGGGTGCCAGGCCGAGTGGGCGCGAGTGAGGATTGAAGCCAAGTCAAACCTGTCCGGGAGGGAGGCAGTGTGGGGTGTAGGTGAGGGAGGGGGGCAGTCTGGGGTGTATGTTAGGGGAGGGGGGCGGTGTGGGGTCATGAGGGTAAATGCCTGTTGGGGTTCCTGGGAGAGGGTAGCCATCGTCTTCCAGCTTCTGTGGGTGCCAGGCCGAGTGGGCGCGTGTGAGGATGGAAGCCGAGTCAAACTTGTCCGGGGGGGAGGCAGTGTGGGGTGTAGGTGAGGGAGGGGGGGCAGAGTGTGGTCATGAGGGATAATGCCTGCTGGGGTCCCTGGGAGAGGGTAGCCATCCTCAGTGCGTGGTGTAGGTGAGGGAGGGGGGCAGTGTGGGGTGTAGGTGAGGGAGGGGGGGCAGAGTGTGGTCATGAGGGATAATGCCTGCGGGGGTCCCTGGGAGAGGGTAGCCATCCTCAGTGCGTGGTGTAGGTGAGGGAGGGGGGCAGTGTGGGGTGTAGGTGAGGGAGGGGGGGCAGAGTGTGGTCATGAGGGATAATGCCTGCGGGGGTCCCTGGGAGAGGGTAGCCATCCTCAGTGCGTGGTGTAGGTGAGGGAGGGGGGCAGTGTGGGGTGTAGGTGAGGGAGGGGGGGCAGAGTGTGGTCATGAGGGATAATGCCTGCTGGGGTCCCTGGGAGAGGGCAGCCATCCTCAGTGCGTGGTGTAGGTGAGGGAGGGGGGCAGTGTGGGGTGTAGGTGAGGGAGGGCGGGCAGAGTGTGGTCATGAGGGATAATGCCTGCTGGGGTCCCTGGGAGAGGGTAGCCATCCTCAGTGCGTGGTGTAGGTGAGGGAGGGGGGCAGTGTGGGGTGTAGGTGAGGGAGGTTTTGATACTCTGCTGTTATTGTTTTGAGCTTTGCCTCAATTTTGGGTAAATCTGGATCAAAATCATTTGCTACCTTTGTGTTTGCTTGTCTGTTACAGTCCAGGGGGTTGCAAATCAGGCTTTTATTGATTTAAGGCTTGCACCTCCCTCACATAATCACGACGAATCTCAAGTACCGTTCTGTTCTCAAAATTTAACGGTTTAATTTGACGGGAGCACCCGTCAAATCGTGGCGTACGGTATATTACAAAACGAAGAAGCCGTCAACCTTAAAATCACGTGCGACATCACTTGGGTAGGGCTTACTACCGGCAACGATCCTAGGCTCCTCCCGACCGGACAAATGGCAGCAGTGCTTGACAAGGCCGCCTTTCTCATTTCATGGCTCAGCCCCTCGACAGATCCCCAGAGGGCTGTTTATGCCCCCTAATAGCTCTAACTCACAAGAAGCAAAGGACCCTGTGGGGATTTTTTGGCCGGCTAGAGCCAGGGCAGATCACCGTCACCAACAAAGAGGTGAATCAAGTTGCAGCAGAAGCTCGAGATGCTGTCGTCCGCAACCCATCGACTACCTCCGCGAAGACGAGCAGCAAGTATTTCACTAAGAGGGCAGTGAATTTCATGCAAACGCTGGGTTACCTCCTAGACGGGTCTGAGCTTAAAACTAGACCCCACAAGCAGAAGTATGTGACCTGGGAGCCCTTTCACAAGCAGAAGTATGTGACCTGGGAGCCCTTTCACAAGCAGAAGTATGTGACCTGGGAGCCCTTTCACAAGCTTCTGGCCATTGAAAGGCACACAACTCTCAACTCCAACCGGTTGCTCAGACCTTCCAATGAAGTTCCATTTGGGAAGCATTGAGCCCAGTGTGAACAGCCTCAAACTCAACTTTCCCATGGCATTCAAGGACTTAACAGCCGAGACCTCGAGGAACTGGCTGAAGAAGAGGAAAGAGAATGAGCAGAATGGTGTGAGAGATGATGCGTTCTCTGGCCGTAGCAGAGGGTCAGGTCGACGTAGCTCTCTTCCCCCCAGCTTGATGGTGAAGGTGAGAGACCATCATGGAGTTTGTTATGCTTATGTTTATGACATTAACTGAGCAAGAGATGATTTCAGAAGTTCATGAAAATGATTAATGTCTCAATCTAGTTATTTCATTGAGTACCGGTAGTGTTAAAGTGTAAAAGTTGTGAACAAGATGTTGGGATCATTGCAGTATTATATGTACACTCCTAGCAGGTCCTAGAACAGTGTACCCTAATATTGTACCATGAACCAGTGTAACATGGTTCAGTCGCATACATGGATAAAAATGACAACCGTCAAATGTGTAACGTCAATTTATATTCCTATTAAAAAAACGTCAAATGTAAACCGTCAATTTATAATACCCCCCCCCCCAAAAGCCGTCAAAATTTGCACCCGTTAAATTTTGAGAACATTACGGTATCCGAAGGGGGTGGTATTCGTTTGGATTGGCCCCCCATTTTGAAGACTGGAATATATTCAAGGCACCACCACAACCATCATCATCATCATCTCATCCACCATATGCAGGCATTGGCTTGGTGGGCTGCTGAAGCACGCACCTGCACTGACTGCTATGTGCGCACCCCGAATTGCTACCGTCCGCTCCATGTCGTATGGGGTCCCTCACATCGTATTGGATCCCCCATTTTGGAGACTGGAATATTTTCATGTTTTCCTGAAACCTTAAGACAAATAAAAAAGTGTGAATAGCCATTAAGCTCCTTAATGGCTTTTGCTTTCAGAAGGACTCAAGAGCCATTTTGAAGGCTAGACATTTTTGCGGCGGTACATTTTGAAGGCAAGACACTTTCAAGGCAGTACATTTTGAAGGCAAGATATTTTGGTCCTGCAGTTGAGTGGCTTGTGGGGCAGTGACAGATGCCAATTGGACAAGTCCTGTGCAGCGTCGCAAACGACGCGGAAAATTGGCGGAGTGTGTTGGCAACAGAACGAAAGGTGGCAACGGTGAAGCTGACCGTAGCCAGTTAGTTACACGACCGTTGGATGACGTGTCAGGCTTTGAATTTTGTTTTTTCGATCGGACAAACGGACAAATGGGTAAACATGGGGGCTCCAGCCCCCTTGAAGAGGGGGCTCCGCCATAACAGTGCTGACACAAAACAAATCATTGGCGTCAGGACAAAGCATTTGCTGTACTTGCTGTAACTTGAACAACGCACTTGCTGTAACTTGAACAACGCACTTGCTGTAACTTGAACAACGCACTTGCTGTAACTTGAACAACGCACTTGCTGTAACTTGACCAACACACTTGCTGTAACTTGAGCAACGCACTTGCTGTAACTTGAACAACGCACTTGCTGTAACTTGAACAACGCACTTGCTGTAACAAAGCACTTGCTGTAACTTGAACACCACTTGTACACCACTTGACTTAGATATCAAACTAACTGTAGTCAACCGTTGCCTGCCCACCCACCTGAATCCATCAACATGGTACTCAGTGACCCAATGTCGCAAGCAGTCAAGGATGAAGGTGCGCACAACCGGGTGGTTGCAGTTGATTGTATTGCCACAGCCAGAGTAGTTGTAGTACTCCCCACCAGGGGCAAGGACGTAGTACACTCGGTTGTCCAGTCCTCTGCACACCAGAACAACAGGGTGGGTTGGTGAGGGAAGGTGGTGGGTGTGTAAGGGAAGGTAGGTGGTGGGAAGGCCCCGTCAGGGGTAGGGGTGTGGTACACTCGGTTGCCCAGTCCTCTGCACCCCAGAACAACAGGGTGGGTGGGTGGGTGGGTGGGTGAGGGAAGGTAGGTGGTGGGTAGGCCCCATCAGGGGTAAGGGTGTGGTACACTCGGTTGCCCAGTCCTCTGCACCCCAGAACAACAGGGTGGGTGGGTGAGGAAGGTAGGTGGTGGGTAGGCAACATCAGGGGTAAGGGTGTGGTACACTCGGTTGCCCAGTCCTCTGCACCCCAGAACAACAGGGTGGGTGGGTGGGTGAGGGAAGGTAGGTGGTGGGTAGGCCCCACCAGGGGTAAGGGTGTGGTACACTCGGTTGTCCAGTCCTCTGCAAACAAGAAACACAGGGTGAGTGAGTTAAGGTGGTGGGTGGGTTAGGGAAGTTAGGTAGGTGGGTGTGCCAAGTTTATGTGGGGGATAGGGGGGTGGGTGAGGGAAGTTAGGTAGGTGGGGTGTGCCAGTTAGGTGGGGGGGGATAGGGGGGTGGGTGAGGAAGTTAGGTAGGTGGGTGTGCCAAGTTAGGTGGGGGGATAGGGGGGTGGGTGAGGGAAGTTAGGTAGGTGGGTGTGCCAAGTTAGGTGAGGGGATAGGGGGGTGGGTGAGGGAAGTTAGGTGGGTGGGTAGGGGGGCTGATATATACATGAGTGCCCAGGGGGAGCCACTAAGGGGTAGAGGGACTTTACCAATCTCAATCCATTAAGATCCACTTTTCCTTTTCTTGACAAAGTGCAGCAGCTTCTTGGCAGCTCCCTTTCCCTGTCTCTGACCCAATTTGAAAGCTAGCTAGTTTGCCTGCGAGCCCGGATACAGGATATTATATATGAAAGGTAGCTAGTGCCCCTGACAGCCAGTGTATTATACATGTTCTGAATGGTGGGACCATTTCATTGCCCAGCCTCGATGAATCAAGACCAACATGTCGAGCATCAGTGTTCAACATAATGACCTGGATGCCACGCTAGTACACGTTCAGGTAAGAATACATACAGATACAAAAAAAAAATCTATAAATCAGTATAAATAAATAAATAAAAATATATTAAAAACATAGGAATAGGTCAAACATAGGAATACATATATTTTTACCTGAATGAGATGGTGGGACCATTTTCATTGCCTTCATCTGTGTGGTTGAACACAACATCAAGAATGACCTCGATGCCACGCTTGTGTGCCTCACGTACCAACATCTTGAACTCGTTCTTGATTTCAACTGGGGAATGGCCCTTGGCAGCTGCATAAGAGAACCTTGGGAGGGGAGAGGAGGGGGGAGAAGAGGTAGTTAGGGTGGTGATGGTGTCAATGTGTGAAGAAGGTAGTCCTGGTATTGTTGTTGTCCTTGTTGCTGCTGCTGCTGCTGTTGTTGTTGCTGTTGTTACCGCTGCTGTTCTAGCTGTTGCATTGTTGTTGTTGTTGTTACTGCCGCTGTTGTTGTTGTTGTTGTTGTTGTTGTTGTTGTTGTTCCTGCTGTTCATGCTGTTGTTGTTCCTGCTGTTTTTGCTGTTGCTGTTGTAGTGTTACTGTTGTTGTTGTTACTGCTGGTCTTGCTGTTGTTGTTACTGCTGTTTTTGCTGTGGCTGTTGTAGTGTTACTGTTGTTGTTGTTACTGCTGGTCTTGCTGTTGTTCTTGCTGTTGTGTTGTAGTGTTACTGCTGCTGCTGCTGTTGTTGTTGTTGTTGTTGTTGTTGTTGTTGTTGTTGCTGTTCTTACTGTTGTTGTTGTTGTTGTGACTTATTTTGTTGTTGATTTGACTTATTTTGTTGTTGTTACTACTGTTGTTGCTGTTGTTACTGCTGATGTTCTTGCTGTTGTGCTATGGTTGTTTTTGTTACTGCTGTTTTTGTTACTGCTGTTGTTGTTGTTGTTCCTGTTACTGTTCTTGCTGTTGTTCTTGTTGTTGTGTTATGGTTGTTATTGTTACTGCTGTTGTTGTTGTTACTGCTGTTATTCTTGCTGCTGCTGCTACAGTTGTTGTTCTTGTTGCTGCTGGTAGAAGTGGCATTTACTCCCTACCTCACAACTGTTGCACCTACACTTTCTGCCTAGAACACCAACCTACCTACCTAGATCACCTAGACTACCTACCTAGATCACCTAGACTATCTATCTAGATCACCTAGACTACCTACCGCAACATGGGAGCGAAGAAGCCAACAGTGGAGTAGCCCCAGAAGTTAAATCGGTACTCATCAGTCCTTGGGACCTTGGAATAGTAGCCCCAGCTCACACTACAGTCCTGCAGTACTAATCGGTCCCCGGGACTAGTACTACTGTAGTACTAATCGAAACTCATCAGTCCTTGGGACCTTGGAATAGTAGCCCCAGCTCACACTACAGTCCTGCAGCACGTGCACGTTCGCTGTACCTAAAACATTCCACCCTGCATCACTACTGTATCAGGTAGTTGTGGCCACATGCCTAGACTACCTACCGTGACATGGGGGCAAAGAAGCCGGTAGTGGAGTGAACACAGAAGCTGAATCGGTACTCATCGGTTCCGGGGACCTTGGAATAGTAGCCCCAGCTCGAACTACAGTACTGTAGCACGTGCACGTTCGTTGTACCTGAAACATTCCAGCCTGCATCACCACTGTATCAGGCAGTTGTGGCCACATACCTAGACTACCTACCTAGTCTTCCTACCTGGATCACCTAGACTACCTAGACTACCTGCCGCGACGTGGGAGCAAAGAAGCCGGCAGTGGAGTAGCCCCAGAAGTTGAATTGGTACTCATCAGTCCCCTGGACCTTGGAATAGTACCCACAACTCACACTACAGTCCTGCAGTACTAATCGGTCCCGGGGACTAGTACTACTGTAGTACTAATCCATACTCATCGGTCCCAAGGAGTGCCTCCAACTCGAACTACAGTACTGTAGCATGTGCATGTTTGGTGTACCCATTTTGCTCCACCCTGCATCACTACTGTATCAGCCAGCTGACCACATACCCAGCCTACCTACCTAGACATGGGAGCAAAGAAGCCGGCAGTGGAGTAGCCCCAGAAGTTGAATCGGTACTCATCAGTCCCTGGGATCATGGAATAGTACTCCAACTCGTTGAACTCCTACACAAACAAAGCCATGGGATAGTGTAGGGTTGGGAGGAGTGGGCGCGCATTTCAGTGGGGACCGGCATAGCATATGATGTTTACAAAAGGCGAGTATGATATCATACAACTTGCATCATATGATGTATATAAATTGTCACTTTAGCCTAGTCAGACTGCCAGTATCATATGATGTCATATTGCTGTTCCGTACACACACACACACACACACGGGGGGGGGGGGGGGGGGGGGGGGGGGGGGGGGGGGGGAAATAAACCTATACACTATAACCTATGCCCCCGCTGGATGATTATAAACTAAAACGTAGACCCCCCTCAGGATGATGTGACGCCACCTCGAAATGGCGCAGGTGACGGATCGTTATCTGCCACACCTCAAGACCCACCTGCATGGGAAGCAGCTCCACAGCATTGACGCCCAATGTTTGCAGGTAATCCAGCTTTTCAACCATTCCAAGGTAGGTGCCTAAGAAGGACAGTAGAGAGTGGATGCTTTACTCAGTGCAAGGACTCAAAACATGAGTGATGGAGCAGATGGGCAAGGGAAATATGGGTGGTCAGGGGAGGGTGGGGTGGGGATAGGGGTGGGGTGGAGGAGAGGGGAGAGGAGGAGGAGATCAGATGGTCATGGAAAGATGGCGTGATGGGAAGATGGAGGGATGGAGTGATGGAAAGATGGAGTGATGGAAAGATGGCGTGATGGGAAGATAGAGGGATGAAAAAATGGAGGGATGGAGCAGATGGAGGGATCGAAAGATGGAGGGGTGGAAAGATGGAGTGATGGAGCAGATGGGCAAGGATGGGTGGGCAGTGGAGGAGGGGGTGGGGATAGGGGGGTGGACAGGTCAAAATGGAGCTTTTTCGTCGGGTAGCGTGGTAGGGAGACATTATAGTTGGACAGTCTCATTGGATAAATATTCCTGACTCATGAGAACATCGGATCACAAGTAAAGAAGTAGGTGCACCTCACATCGGATCACAAATAAAGAAGTAGGTGCACCTCACAGCCTAACCTGCGCCCCTTGTTGCACCAAGCATGACAACAGAGCAAAGGCAACGGCATTCAAACTGAATCGTCGGTGTCACTGGTTTGTGTAGGGAGACCCACCTCATGGGGTGAAATTCCTTTCACAAACAAACCCACTACGAACATCAGATATACCATTCTCCGTCTTAGCAAATCCTACGTGTCGAATCTGCGAATCACTTTTTGAACAAACGCTTTCTATGTAAGCGATATAAGCATATGTGTGATTCAGGTTTTTAATATATATATATATATATATACATGCCATTTATACATATGCTATTTATCACCCCAACATATTCTCCTTCCCCCCTTGCCCATACTCCACCACACCACGCCCACCACTCTCACCGACCAACACCACACCCACTGACCCACCACCACACCACACCATCCACCACCACACCACACCATCCACTACCACCACACCACACACTCCACCATCACACCACACCCACCCTCCACCACCACACCACACCCTTCACCACCACCAAACCACACCCACCACAACCCTCCACCACACCCACCACCATCACACCACACCCACCCTCCACCACCAACACTACCACACCACCATCACACCACACCCACCCTCCACCACCACCTCACCCTCCACCACATCCACGACCACCACACCCACCCTCCACCACCACCACCCCACACCAGCAGCCAACACCCCCCACTAGCAGCCTCACCTGCGGCATGAGCCCCGCTACTCTCATCCTTAGTGTATCCGCGCACATGCCCACAACCACACCACACCCTCCACCACCACACCACACCCACCACCCCACACACCCCACCAGCAGCCTAACCTGCGGCATGAGCTCCGCTACTCTCATCCTTACTGTATCCGCGCACATGCCCACCACCACACCACACCCTCCACCACCACACCACACCCACCGCGCACCACCATCACACCCTCCACCACCACACCACACCAGCAGCCTCACCTGCGGCATGAGCTCCGCTACTCTCATCCTTAGTGTATCCGCGCACGTGCATCTCATAGATTACCAGCTGCTCCATAGGCAGGCCCAGAGGCTTGTCCCCCTGCCAGTCAAACTCAGCCTCGGGCCCAGGGACAGCTCCAGCTGCCTGGGGCCAGGTCTGGGCCAGTCCTAGAGTATAATCATTGTTGTAGTCTATGTCGGGACCAAGCTGACCGTATTCCCTCCGGCTGATCATGACCTTGGCATAGGGGTCGACCATAACCTTAGTCTGCACAACAGGAGCAGAGAGGAGGTGGGAGGGGGAGGTGAGAGGGGGATGGGAGAGGAGGAGAGGTGGGAGGAGGCGAGGAGGAGAGGAGGAGACGTGAGAGGAGGAGAGGTGTGGGGGGGGGGGAGGATGAGGGGGGGGGGGTGGGAGGGGGAGGGGAGAGGAGGAGAGGTGGGAGGAGGCGAGGAGGCGAGGAGGGGTTGAAAGAGGAGTAGAGGACAGGTGACAGAAGGATGAGATGAGGGGAGGGGAGAATGAGGTGAAGATGCGAGGATGCGAGGATGCGAGGAGAGAGGAGAGAGGGGAGAGGGGAGAGGGGAGAGGGGAGAGGAGAGGAGAGGAGAGGAGAGGAGAGGAGAGGAGGGGAGAGGAGAGGAGAGGAGGGGAGAGGAGGAGGAGGGGAGAGGAGAGGAGGAAGGGGAGAGGAGGGGAGAGGAGGGGAGAGGAGGATTCATCTATATACCCATCCATTCAGCTGACCACCCATTCATCTAATCATTCATTCATCTATGCATCCATCTACCCACCCATCCATCCACCTACCCCCCTTTGCTAGAGCCCAACCTACATTATTGAAACGGTGGCCTGCCACAAGAGACACCATATCCAACTCCACTTCCTCCTCCTCCACCACCTCCTCTTCTACTGGGGTTACGTCTTCTGGGATGATACCGTCTTCTAATGAGGCGACTCCATCAACAGGGGGGACTGCTAGGGGATCACGGGAGTCCTCAGCCATGGGGGTGAGGGCAGCAGGGCGGGCAGCAGCATCAGCAACGGCAGCAGCAAGAACAATCTCTGGCTCAGGCATAACAGGCTTCTCAGGCTTAGGAGGAGGAGGGGGCGGGCTGTCCTGGTGGAAGCCGCCCACCCTAAAGCCTGCGTGGTGTGGTGGGGTGTATGGTAGGATGTGGTGTGGTGGTGGTGTGGTTGAGTGGTGTGGTTGAGTGGTGTGGTTGATTGGTGTGGTTGAGTGGGGTGTGTGGTGGTGTGGTGTGGGGGTGTGGTGGAGTGTGGTGGTCGGGTGTGGGGGTGTGGTGTGGGGGTGTGGTGTGGTGTGGAGGTGTGGAGGTGTGGTGGAGTGCGATGGTGTGGTGTGGGGTTGTGGTGGAGTGTGGTTGTGTGGTGGAGTGTGGGGTGTAAGTATAACACACATGGAGAGGATGAGCACATGTTTCAGATCAGGTTAGGTTAAGGTACCCGAGACAAACTATTGCGGTCAAACTCTAATCTCAGTGGTAACAGCTAATGCACCCTTAACACCCATCTAGCCGTGTCAGCTGACAAGGCTAGATGGGTGTTAAGGGTGCATTAGCTGTTACCACTGAGATTAAGGGTTTCCAGAACACCTAGAAGCTAGCCCAGATTGTGTGTATCTTCTTCAGCAGCAGCAGCATTATCAATTATTATCATCATCATTATGTGTTGGTAGGGAACGGCAACTAATATTAGTGTTTGAAAAACTAATATTAACTAATATTATTATAGTCTCACAATAATATTAGTTTTTCAAATAAATTCGAAATTCTGGTGAGATGGCTCGTCCGACTAATATTATATAATATTATGTATTCACTAATATTATGTGACATAGCCGACCCCTTTGTATTGGTGATGGTCGCGGTTGTCTCCACCAGGATACTTCCATCGACCAAATTGGCCAGCGCTTTAGCGCACTTGAAAAACAAAACTGCGCTTTGTAGTGCAAAAAGCGCACAAATTGCTTGCTGCGCCCACAGGGGGTTGCAAAAAACTGCGCAGTGGGGCTCAAAAAGGCAGCGCTTGGAAGTACCCTGGTCTCCACTACGTAGGTGTGACAAAATGAGTCCTGCTTCACAACAGTATTTCCACACCATATTCCTCGCCATCCTACCCTTCACCATTCCATCTGCCTGCCACAACGCTCCCCCCCCCTCCCCACATCCAGCGAAAATCTAGCCACACACAACTAACCTTAGTATCACTGTTCATTTTTTAGATTAGGAGTAGCATCTTCTAGGCAGCTCTTTTCCCCTGTCATTAGGCTAAACCTGAATCTGGCTATTTTGTCTGAAAGCTAGAATAACAGGCATTCCAGTCCAGCAAAGCGTTGGGCTTCACCCAGTGAGTGGCTTATGGATCTGGCAGGAAGCTGCCATCTGTGACCCAAACAAGAAACAGTGCCTGATATCTACCAGTGCCTGATATCTGTCCTTTCCATACAGTACCTGATATCTACCAGTGCCTGATATCTGCCCTTACCATACAGCAGGCCTGGTTGAATCTTGGGCATCATGACATGCCAAACATCACCGCTCTTGATAATAATGCATCATATTCTGCATGGATAAACCAAAATGCAAAATCACCCATTCAAAGCTGTTGTATTTCGCATTACATACCATACAGGAGGCCTGGTTGAATCCTGGGCATCATGACATGCCAGACATCACCGCTCTTGTTCATGTCAGGGTCTAGGGGGATCTCCACAGTGGCCCTGCCCGCGTTTAGGTCCCCTTCAGTGAATAGCACCAGGGACATGGTGATGGCGCTGCCAGAATAGATAGCAAAATTGACAGCATCCTACATAAGACGAATGAGGGGTGAGGAGTGAGTTGGTCATGTGCTGGAAATGAGGAGGATGTATGTCGGGAATACCAGGGGATATGGTGGTGGCATTGCCAGAGAAGATGGCGGAGCCTAACACATCATGCAGCAGCAAGAACGTAATTAAGAAGATTGTCCAGTTATGTAAACGCCAGTTACATGGAAGGACCTGCTGCTATGAGTACATGCAAGACACAGATAATGTGGTGGTCCTGTGACAGAAGATGCTTAACATGATTCCAGTATCATGAATTTCAAGAGGACATGAATTCTGACATGGGACAGGCTCATCAGGGTATTACCTGATCATGCATGTAGGTGGCTCCAAGGGGCAAGGGCCTTCCCACCATGGGTGCATCGTGTACATGGGAGCCATCCTGCCCTGAGGCGACATCCCAGTTGGGGCGAGGGGCAGGAGGAGCCTCGGGAGCAGACGCTACGTCAGGGGACGCAGCTTGAATACGCGTCACAATTGCGGATCTGCACAAGCATCGGACGCTGTCAGACCATCATGTCCTCCCCTAGCATGAAGTCTACTATACTACAACAAGTAGGAATTCCCGGGGCACTCAGATGCCTCGTAAGTCACAGATCGGAATTGGCTAGAAGTAGTAGACGCTTGGTGAGGGATTTGGAGCCTCGCTTTGCGGCTTACCTGGTCGATCTTAAGGATCGGGCTTTGGGTGCGCATATCCTTGCTGGCGTAGCTTTTAGCACGCGCAAACCAGCAGGGTTGTGTCTGATGAGAGTTTTCATTGCTTTACACTAGGCAGATCGCGAAATAATATGGGTACGCCTCCGAACCTTGTTATAACACGGGAAGAAATGTCAAGACAAACGTGGCCATGAGTTAGTGTAGTGCTACTAGTACAAGGGTTTCTGAAACGATCGGCGCTGCTCAGCACTCTTGACAGCAGTTACCGCCGGTTACCGCCAGCTCAGCAAAAAAGGTGTCCTCCGCTTTCTGCTGCTGCTGCTGGTTACAAATGCACTTACTTTGCGATCTGCAGATAATCTTTTCTGCCAATATAACCTCATCTGCTAGCTAACAATACATCTGACTTTGAATTAGTTGGGCGTCAAGTTCTTGCTTGGTCGCAACGTGTAGCGCTGTGGCCGGGCTTCCCTACTATCTCTCTGCCCTCTGTTTCTTGTTACCAAACAATTCCACCACCCCTTTCACGTATCAGAGCAATCCCTCAAGAATTCGTTCATAGACATGCGGATATTCCATAAGTGCTCCCCTGTTTCACGGGCAGCAACAATTTCGGGCTTCCAACGCCAGGCCAATTTGAGCGAAAAACGCACCAGGGCCGTTTCCCAACAACGTAGCAACCTCGACCTAGCGAGCAGCCTCAATGCCATACGCATCACAAAAGGCGATGGGGTAGGTTTTCGCCCACGCTGGTGCAATCCGGATTGCCCTGTCGTTGGCCCCACTTTCCAACTAGGGTTTCTCCTTCCTCACCTCTCGGGTGACTTCTGCATGCAAGATGGGTGCATGCAAGATGGCATGCAAGATGGGTTGATTTTGTATAGCGACTAGACTTCGATTCGGAGCGTTTGGGTTTCGGAATCCCCATGCTGCGGACGCACGGAATGTATGTTGCAGCGAGGGTTGCAGCCCGATGGCAGCCTGGGCCTTCATTGGACATGTCCAACTCAATCCCTTTGACAGAGGGCTGTCTGACCATGGTAGTCACACCATGTGACATGCTGGAAAATATTTGAACGTAACTTCTTCACTGGCGGCCGGCATAATACAAACATTTGGATACCGGGGTGAAGCATGAGTGATGGAATGTATATGTGGTCAGCATTGCTAGACCACCATATATGCAACCACACGCAACGTGTGCTGCAAAACCAGAAAATAGGGCCGCCGCAGATGTTGTATGTTGATCACTTTAAGTATGCACTATATATGATAGTGAACATGTTATACTTCATAATTACTTTCAACGGTATGAAAAACAGTAAAATGTTGCTCGCATTACCACGGCCATTGTTTCATTTGTTTGCTACTCGTGGTAGCTTCCTGCCAGCTCCAATCGCCAAAACTATCTAGGTCTAACCCAACCCATTCTGCATTGGAGTGCTTGCCATGTCAGCTTTCAGACACACTAGCTAGCCTCAGGTTTCACCCAAGGACAGGGAAAGGGAGATGCCTGCTTCGCATAGCCAAAAAAGGAAACAATGGCCACTTCTGTGCGGACATTCCGCTGCACTATAATACAATTGATTCATCCAACCATCATAGGCTCGGATAACTCCGTACAGACCCGTAATCACGTTTTGAATAATGGCACACCGAGACCAGAACCACTCACATTTTCACTGCACATACTCATATAAGCATCACCTCCAGAGATGATCAATGAAGTAAAACTTGAATAACTTGTTCTGGTTGACAAATAATACACCCTGACAACATTCCATACAACAGCCATACTCACACGCACTTCCACACCCACACGCACACTGACATGGGACTGCCCCCCCCCCCCCCCACACCCCCCACCCCACCCCCCACCCCACCCCACCCCCCCACCCCCACCCACACACACACATACACTCACACACACTGACATGGGACTGCCCTCCCCTCCCCTCCCCCCCCCTTACACCCCCACCCACCCACCCCATATAACAGCCATACTCAGATCTCAAGTGTTGGCTGGACATTTATCACAGGGCTTTTTATTTCCGCTTTTTATAGCGATCGCTAGTTTTGACCCCGTTGTGGCAAAATTATTCGCTATACAAATCCGAGACAAATATGCATTTTTGTTTGCCCTAAATAGCCCTAGAAAGCTGTAAAGCTATACAAAACACTAAAACGCTGTTCCTGGAGGAAACCCCCTAAAACCTTCAAGCTAGAAAATACCCACATTTACAATACCCAAATACCCAAACCTGAAGCTAGCTAGTGCTTCTAATAGCTGATACAAGAAGTATTAAAATGAAGCTGCACACTGTAGGCTTGACTTGTTAGCTGGCTTATTAATGGAGCTGCCTGTAAGCTGCCTAGTGCAGCCCACAACTAGAGGTGACCGCCCTATCGGGCGGTCACCTCTCGCACGGTCGTGGTTTCGTGGGCCTGTGTCTCGGTCTGGGTCTGTGCCTCGGTCTGGGTATCGGTCTGGGCATCGGTCTGGGTATCGGTCTGGGTCTCGGTCTGGGTCTGTGTATCGGTCTGTGCCTCGGTCTGGGTATCGGTCTGTGTATCGGTCTGGGTCTGTGTATCGGTCTGGGTCTGGGCGGGTCTGGGCGGGTCTGGGTCTCGGTCTGGGTCTCGGTCTCGGTCTTCTGCGTCTCGAAGCTTCCATGCGGCATCCGCAGGTCATGCGCAACGCCGGCTGGCGTCGCCCGAGGGCGCTCACGGGCGCAGAACCCTTAGGTTAAATTGCTCCTCCTCCTCGGCCGCCAGTGTGAGCGGTGTAACCGTGGTGTATCTGCTTAGTTGAGGGCGGTAAATAAACAGTGCCCTTGAACCTGCACTGGCAGCTGAATCCTTTGACCAGGGCTTTTTTCCGCTATATATAGCAATCGCTAGTTTTGACCCCGTTTTGGCGAAATCATCGCTATAAAATGTGGATTAATGTAAACAAAAAAGTGTTTTTTTGTTGTAAACCCTTCATCATAAATGACCTTAAAAGTTATATAAGGCTATAAAAGGCTATAAAAAGCTCCCCACCACCACCACAAACAGTGCCCTTGAACCTGCACTGGCAGGTGAATCCTGTGACCAGGGCTTTTTTTCCGCTAAATATAGCGATCGCTAGTTTTGACCCCGTTTTGGCGAAATTATCACTTTAACATGTAAAACAAATGGTTCTGTTTTTTAACTCTATATGGCCCTAAAAAGCTATAAACGACTGTAAAAGCTGTAAAACGCTGTAGAAGCTATTCAAAAGCTCCCCCCCCACACACACACACGCACACACACAAACAGTGCCCTTAAACCTGCCCTGGCAGGTGAATCATGCGACCAGGTTTTGTTTTCCGCTGTTTATAGCGATCGCTAGTTTTGACCCCGTTTTGGCGAAATTATCGCTATAAACAGCTATCAAATTGAAATAACAAGTTTTTTGCAAATCCTCAATGGCCCTAAAAAGCAATAAAAGCTATAAAAAGCTCCCCACCACCATCAACAACAGTGCCCTTGAACATGCCCTGGCAGGTAAATCCTGCACCCAGGGCTTTTTCTGCTAACATAGCTAGTTTTGACCCTGTTTTGGCAAAATTATCGATATTAAATGAAAACAAAACAGTTTAATTTGCTTACCCTAAATGGCCCTAAAAAGCTATATAATCCCCCCCCCCCCCACACCACCACCACCACCACCACAAACAGTGCCCTTGAACCTGCCCTTGCAGGTGAATCCTGTGACCCTTGCCACATGGAACACCCTCCTTGGAGCATATGCAGGTGAGATTGCATTCAATTGGTCAGCACCTGTTTTTAAGTATTATATTTTGTATTATCCAAGTTAGTTGGGTGGTAGGGCACTGCCATGACTGCGAAGGGATGGTTCAGGGTAGGGCACTGCCATGGCTGTGCATATCACACCAGTGGACAGATGAGGAAATACCGATGGGGGCATTAGAACCTTATCTTTTCCATGGTACGCTTGTGCAGTTTTGAGTTGGGGGGGCATGTCAACTCAGATTGCGCGAATTGATGATCATTCTAAAGCCTAGCGTCGCGGCATCCCGAATCCAGTTTCGGCTAATGCGGAGAGTGTGTGGCGCCTACGAAATTAGCTCTCGAAAAATGTGACGATTCATACGAATTTTTGAAATTTCTTGTGCCCACACAATGGTTCACTCCGCCTACCGTCATGTATTCCACGCTTTTTCTTGAAAGAAAAGGAAAACAAACATGCACCACTGTTTTTCTTGAAAGAAAAGGAAAACAAACATGCACCACTGTTTTTGTTGAAAGAAAAGGAAAACAAACATGCACCACTGTTTTTTTTGAAAGAAAAGGAAAGCAAACATGCACCACTGTTTTTCTTGAAAGAAAAGGAAAGCAAACATGCACCACTGTTTTTCTTGAAAGAAAAGGAAAGCAAACATGCACCACTGTTTTTCTTGAAAGAAAAGGAAAGCAAACATGCACCACTGTTTTTCTTGAAAGAAAAGGAAAGCAAACATGCACCACTGTTTTTCTTGAAAGAAAAGGAAAGCAAACATGCACCACTGTTTTTCTTGAAAGAAAAGGAAAGCAAACATGCACCACTGTTTTTGTCTTCCTGTCCTCCTCCTTCTTACTCCCTTTCGCCGCCCTCGCGGTGTACATCCCATAGCTGTTCTATTCATCCTCTGTCTACTTTCCTTAGTCACACAGGGCTAGGTTTTATCAAATGTGCCCTTCCCTGGTTCCCCTCTTGTAAAAATGTATTGCACTCACGCACTCACCCACATTCGTTCCTTCTGCACTACCGTCATGGATTCCACGTCTCTGCATGCACATGCACTCTTTCACGCACTCACGCACTCACTAACTCACTGTTTTTCACTCCACATCAGTGGGCACTGTTTTGTGTACGAGGGGTCCCACTTCTTGGGGTTCAATTCCTTAGAATACAAAATAAAAATTCCATGAATTCCCACTGAATGTATGTGCACCTTGTTGGCTACACCTGCATACATACCTTCCATGCAACATGGCATGAAATGACATGAGATGAAATTTAACATCCAGGACAGGCGACATACGGACCAGGCCTAAAACCCTCCTCTAGGGGGATGACAGCCCCCACCCCACCCCACTTCTGTCTGTGGTTGGCCCCAGTGCAAGCAATCAGGCTAGCCCCCTCAGACCTAGTAATGAGGCACACTATTAATTTATTTATTTGTTTATTTCGATTTATATATTTATTTATACATTTATTTATTTATTTATTTATGTATTTATTTATGTATTTATTTATTTATCCAGGACAGGCCCCCAGTTCGGCAGCAGTGGTGATGGACGTTATTGAACCCTACGGCCGTGCACATGAGGCCAAGCCCGGCATACCACACGACCACTTTGCTTTCCGAACGTTTGGGGTGAGTCTAAGTTGAACCTATGATATGCCTACCAATATATATACCTATGTTTCACCAACCAATATATATACCTAAGTTTTACCAACCAATATATATACCTATGTTTGACCTACCGGTTTATATACATATGTTATAGCTACCGGTATATATAATGTATACCTGCCGGTATATATATAATGTATACCTGCCGGTATATATATATAATGTATACCTGCCGGTATATATATATAATGTATACCTGCCGGTATATATATAATGTATACCTGCCGGTATATATATATAATGTATACCTGCCGGTATATATATACATATGTTCTAGCTACCGGTACGTATACATATCTTATACCTACTGGTATAGTGGTTTATATAACTATGTTTTACATGCGAGCATATATCCCTATGTTTTACATGCAAGCATATATCCCTATGTTCTACATGCAAGCATATATCCCTATGTTTTACATGCAAGCATATATCCCTATGTTCTACATGCAAGCATATATCCCTATGTTTTACATGCAAGCATATATCCCTATGTTTTACATGCAAGCATATATCCCTATGTTTTACATGCAAGCATATATCCCTATGTTTTACATGCAAGCATATATCCCTATGTTTTACATGCAAGCATATATCCCTATGTTTTACATGCAAGCATATATCCCTATGTTTTACATGCAAGCATATATCCCTATGTTTTACATGCAAGCATATATCCCTATGTTTTACATGCAAGCAAATATCCCTATGTTCTACATGCAAGCATATATCCCTATGTTTTACATGCAAGCATATATCCCTATGTTTTACTTGCAAGCATATATCCCTATGTTTTACATGCAAGCATATATCCCTATGTTTTACATGTGTATGCACACACCTTTAGATTTATCGGTAGGGTACAAAGACCAGGGAGACTTCTGAGCAACACGGATTCTTGAACTTGAACTTGAACTCGACTTGTTTACATAGCTTCAGCCAGCAATTTAGCTGCTGCCGTCTTTGGCAGTAAAAAACAAATTACCAGGGAAAATGTGAAAGCTAATTGTTTTCTTCTTTTTTCATTTTTTTCTTGAACACAAATTCTCACCTAGGCTATATCCACTTCTCCTGTTTGTAGCTACTGGTAGCAGCTTTCAGGGTGTGTGGTGTGAGCGAATTTATACTTCATCTGTTGGTAGCTACTGGTAGCAGCTTCAAGCGTGGGTGGTGTGAGTGAATTTATACTTCATCTGTTGGTAGCTACTGGTAGCAGCTTCCAGGGTGTGTGTTGTGTGGTGTGGTGTGAGTGAATTTATACTTCATCTGTTGGTAGCTACTGGTAGCAGCTTCCAGGGTGTGTGTTGTGTTGTGTGGTGTGAGTGAATTTATACCTCTCCTGTTTGTAGCTGCTGGTAGCAGCTTCCAGGGTGTGTGGTGAAAGTGAATTTAAAATTCACCTGTTTTTAGCTACTGGTAGCAGCTTCCAGGGTGTGTGTTGTGTGGTGTGGTGTGAATGAATTTATACCTCTCCTTATGTAGCTACTGGTAGCAGCTTCCAGGGTGTGTGGTGTAAGTGAATTTAAAACTCACCTGTTTTTAGCTACTGGTAGCAGCTTCCAGGGTTTTTGCTGTGTGGTGTGAGTGAATTTATACTTCTCCTGTTTGAAGCTTCCTACTGTGGGGTTCCGTCTAGTTAACCTGGATCCCCTAAGCCACCATGCAACAACTTGCTGGTGTACATAGGTATTAACAGTGAACTTGTTATTTTATCAAGGTTGAGGGTACCCCCTTTAGCCTAACTGATAACCCTTGGACTGCCATACAGACAGTGGAACCTCCCGAGAAATTTGAGTCATTCGTGTGCAAAATGCATGTTTCCTGAAGGACCCCTGAGACAGAGTCCCGGGCGCTGCCCCCTGAACACCTTCGGCTCCACGCTTCGCATTCTGCCATGCGATGGCTGCACAACAATCTTGAAATCAGGATTGAGTAGCCCATGCGGCTACTTAACCTGGCCTACAGAAATCTGCAATGAAAAACACTGTTCCCTGGCTCTCATATTCATATACACCAACCAACTTGTCATCGTCCCCCCCCCAGCCCCCAGCCCCGACGCACACACACACACACATACATACACAAATGAAAAACACTGACATTCTCAGGTTGGCAACTGTGGCATCTCTTCCCTGGCAATCCTTTTGAATCAATTAGGCTATGAACAGCGTCAAGAGCAGTTTGAGTTCCCGGTCAAGAAGTTGTTGGCCACCTGGTTTGCTGCTTCCAATTCCCAGAAGAGGGTGGATGTCTCTCACCTGCCTCGTATCTTTGTGTCGCAACTTGAGGTGAGAAAACCTCTATTCATATTCAAATACACCAACTCTCCCCATCCAACCAACCAACTAACCCATCAACCAACCAACCAACCACCCCCACGCACACACAGACACACACATACAAGCAAAAATGAAAAACATCTTTGTGTCGCAGCTTGAGGTGAGCAAACCTCTACTCATATTCATGTACACCAACCAACTCCCCCCAACCAACTAATCAACCAACTCCCCCCAACCAATCAACCAACCAATCAACCAACCAACCAACTCCCCCCCCACCACCCTACCCCACCCCACCCCACCCCACCCCACCCGACCCCACACACAGACACAGACACACAAACAAGCACAAATGAAAAACATCTTTGTGTCACAGCTTGAGGTGAGAAAAGTGGTGTAGTGTGCTGTGGGTCAAGGGGGGGGGGAATGGTGGTGGTTTGGGGGGGGGGGGGGGGGTCACTCAGCATTTCTCGGGTGGATCTGATGTGGCTGTAGTATGCTCCCTATGAGGATATGGGGGGGAGCACAACGTGAGGTGAGAAAAGTGGTCATGGTAGACGACAACCATTTATTTTTGTATTAAAGGAATGAGTCCCCAAGAGCTAAGACTCCCGAGGCAAACCAGAGACACCAAGGATTCAGTTTGAATGGTGTTGCCATTCCTACACAAGAGTAGGTGCACTTAGGGTCGTCGGGATATACCGACCCCCAAACAAACAAGCTGTCAACACAGGTGGGGGGACAGGCTGTCAACACATAGAGTGGGGACAGGCTGTCAACACATAGAGTGGGGGGACAGGCTGTCAGCACAAAGAGTGGGGGGGGACAGGCTGTCAACACAAAGAGTGGGGGACAGGCTGTCAACACATAGAGTGGGGGGACAGGCTGTCAACACATAGAGTGGGGGGACAGGCTGTCAACACATAGAGTGGGGGGACAGGCTGTCAACACATAGAGATGGGGGACAGGCTGTCAACACATATAGAAGGGGGACAGGCTGTCAACACATAGAGATGGGGGACAGGCTGTCAACACATAGAGGGGGACAGGCTGTCAGCACGTAGAGTAGGCGCACTACCATTTTGTATCATAGCTGGAGGTGAGAAAGATGGCCATGAAAGATGGCAAGTGTGAAAGGGAAAGAGAAGAGATGAAAGGGGGCAGAGGTGGGGGGAGGAAGACTGGGAATTGAAGGGAAGGGAGTAGAAAAGGGAATATATGGATGAAAGAGAAGGGGAGGGAGAAGAAAGGGGAAGAGCAGAGAAGGGGAGAAGACACTTTTTTATGTCTGGGCTATGTGCAGCAGCTTCCATCCAGCGACTGTGCCAAGCCCAAACCTTGCAATATGATTACTCCACAACTGTACAATAGGGTACTACATTTTGTCATTTTGGGTTGCACTCTTAACGCAACTGCATTTGGGTTCCGCCTGCGACTCAACTGAAAACGGAAATCTGCTCACTGCGCCTAGAGGGGGTTTTAAAAACTGCGTCAAACGCGCAGTCATGCTCTAAAACCCTGCGCGGTAGCACGCAATAGCGCGAGCCATGTAGTACCCTGCTACGCAATAGGATCACTACACAACTACACAAAATGATCATTACATAATTACATACAATGATCGCTACACAACTACACAATTACACAATATGATCACTACACAATTACACAATAGGATCACTACACAATTACACAATAGGATCACTACACAATTACACAATAGGATCACTACACAATTACACAATAGGATCACTACACAATTACACAATAGGATCACTACATAATAGGATCACTACGCAATAGGATCACTACACGATAGGATCACTACATAATAGGATCACCACGCAATATGATCACTACACAATAGGATCACTACATAATAGGATCACTACGCAATATGATCACTACACAATAGGATCACTACATAATAGGATCACTACGCAATATGATCACTACACAATAGGATCACTACATAATAGGATCACTACGCAATATGATCACTACACGATAGGATCACTACATAATAGGATCACTACGCAATATGATCACTACACAATAGGATCACTACATAATAGGATCACTACGCAATATGATCACTGCACAATAGGATCACTACATAATTACATAATAGTACAATTACAGAATAGGATCATTATATAATTACACAATATGATCACTACATAATATGATCACTACACAATAGGATAACTGCACAACTGCACAATATGACTGTACACAACACGGCGCAAATGAACACTTCAGAACACAAATTGCATGGAGGAACACAACGCAACTATCTGACATTACGCTGTGTCTTGTTCTCTCACTCAGCATCTTCTCATCATGTACGGGTTTTTGGCGCAGCCCCTTCTTCAAGGGAGCGGGAGCCCCCATGTTTACTCATTTGTCCGTCCGACCGAAAATTGAAGCCTGACACGTCAGCCATCGGTCGCATAACTAAATGGCTTCGGTCAGCTCCATCGTTGCCACCTTTCGTTATGTTGCCAACACATTCCGCTAATTTTCCGCGTCGCTTGCGACGCTGCATAGGACTTGTCTATTACACCTAACCAGTGTAAGAAACAGCTACAGGCGCTCAGCAACATGGCAGCACCATCTGCAAGTGTGGCAAATACAGCATGTTCTCATGACACATGACGATGTGTCTTGTTCTCCCAGGTACACAAGCTATCTCAAAATTTTGATGCAGCGTCGCAAGCGACGTTACAAATTGGAGGAGAGGTGTTTGCGACAGAGCGACAGGTGGCAACAGAAGCAAGTGAGTTACGAGACCGTTGGCTGACGTGTCAGGCTTCGTCTCGGTCAGACGGATGGATGGTCGAATGGTCGGTTGGTCCGACAAATGGGTAACCCTGGGGGCTCCTTCCACACATTACGAAGAGGAATTATTTGACATGACGCAATTATTTGACATGACGCATGTCTTGTTCTCTCAGGTACACAAGCTATCTCCAAAAGCTCAGGAAATTGTGAATCGATATGTGAGCAGTGCAGGTAGGACGATTGTTTGGGTTGTGTTTTTTGGCGGAGCCCCCCCCCCCCCCCCCCCCCCCCCCCCCCCCCCCCCCCCCCCCCCCCGTCTGCGGTGTCCGTCAAAATGCAATATGATTGATTAATAGAAGATTTCAAATGTATGCATGACTCCTCTATCGATTTGTCCATAAATTGTGGGGCTTCAAGGGACGTATGTATGTATGTGTTTTACAGTCTAGGGGTTTAGGCCAAATAGACTAAAGGGACTTGCCCAGCCGTGATGGGAAGGGCTTCAAAAGAAAAAGCACTGATGAACTGAACCCCAAACAATAGTTTTACCGACGGGGGCCCTGAGTTCGGGCAACAGTGATTATTTAATTCTCAAGGTGTAATTTATACTAGCTTAGTATCAAGCTTCTTATGCGTTCAAAATATATAGGTCATCTGACTACAACAAACAATCAACCCTGGCCCCAACTATCTCGTAAACCCTGGCTTTGGTCCGCTGCACTTGATTCCGTTGCCACCTGTAGCTCCGATAGCCAACACTCTCCGCCAATTTTCCGCTTCGCTTCCTTTCCGCCTACTGCTTGCTTGCTTTCATGGACTTAGATGTTCGGAAGGGGGCTCGCAGGATAGGTAGCAGGGTTTGGTGCAAGGTCGCATGCTCGGTGCTTTGGATTTCCTTCCTTGGCATCCCTCCCCTTTCCACTCTCCTTTCCGCCTACTGGTTGCTAGCTATCATGGTAGTGCGGTTCAGAGGCAAGTCGACCTCCACAAGAAAAAAACAGAATTCCTAGTTAATTGGGGTCCAATCGGAGAAAGTCGATTTTGCCCCTGAATCGCTCTCCTTTCTGCCTACTGGTTGCTTGCTTTCATGGACTTGGATGCTCCTTGTTTGTTTTCGTGGTTTGTGGGGGTGCCTCAAAAACCTTCCTGCCTCGTGTTCAAAAAATCTGCCGGTGTGCGGCTGTGCCGCTGTCCTGTCTCGGCATTGTTCTGCTGAGTTATGTAACGTTCCCTCTCCTGCTCATTACACCTTTTTAACAACCTGTACAGGGTGCAGGCTGCCGTAGGGATAGGCCCAGCTTCTATGGACTTAAGGAAAACAATAAACAAAAGAATGGCTGTAAAATCACTGTCTCACAAAGTTGTAACCTGCACACCTTATGCTTTTTTTGTATATGCTCTATGGCAGCAAGCTTGTCTGCCTCTATTCATCCTCAGATTTTACAATTATACATCAGTGTAAATAGCATATACATATAATATATTAAACATTGGTATATTTAGGCTAAAGATGTCGCACACATGTACACACCATGCCATCCCCTTTGACTCCATCAAGCCACGGGCACATTTTGTGTCCAGTAGGGCACCAAGGAAAATGTCATCATCAACATCATTATCATCACCACCACCATTATCACCACCATCATCATCATCAACATCAGCATCAGCATCAGCACCATCATCACAATCACCACCATCAGCACCATCAGCAGCATCACCATCATCATCAGCATCACCACCACCATCACCATCAGCATCACCATCAGCAGCATCACCATCAGCAGCACCAGCACCACCATCATCACCACCATCACCACCACCATCATCACCATTACCATCAGCAGCATCACCACCATCATTACCATCACCACCATAATCACCACCACCAGCATCATCATCATCACCACCAGCATCAACATTATCATCATCAACATCAGCAGCAGCAGCACCACCATCATCATCATCACATCACCATCATCATCATCCGCATCATCATCACCACCATCACCAAGATCATCATCACCATCATCACCATCAGCAGCATCACCATCAGCAGCAGCAGCAGCAGCAGCACCATCAGCAGGATCAGCACCATCAGCACCAACATCACCAACATCATCAAAATCATGTCACGTTCAATACGCCTTGTATTGGCCACCGGCGGGCCGGAACTGTGGGTAGCCTAGAATCTGAAGTACAGCTGAACATGCATATTTGTGTGATAATCACCATCATCATAATCATCACCACCACCACCATCGTCACCACAATTTTGTGTTTTTAGTTGTGAAAGGAATTTCACCCGAGGAGGTGGTTCTCCCAACACCATACCATCACCACCATCACTATCATCATCATCACTATCACCACTACCATCACCACCAACATCAACACTACCGTCACCAACATCACCATCATCATCACCACTACCATCACCACTACTACCATCACTATTACCATCACCACTACCATCACCACTACCATCACCATCATCATCACCACTACCATCACCACCATCACCATCATCATCACCACTACCATCACCACTACCATCACCACCATCATCACCACTACCATCACCACTACCATCACCACCATCATCACCACTACCACTACCATCACCACCACCATCACCACCACCATCACCACCACTACCATCATCACCATCACCATCCTCACCACTACCACTACCATCACCACCATCACCATACTGACACAGGCTCTATGGGGGCAGCAAGCATCACTGCCTCCATGCTTTCTGGTGTCCTGCCCTGGCCCACGCCCACCTACGCCGACTACCAAGACCTGCTCGATGAGAGTGAGTACGCAGCGTGGGTTCTGGCGAACGGCTATGCACTCAACCACACGGCAGTGGCAGTCCACCGCTTGAACCCCTCACACAGCCACAGCGATGATGGCACACTCTTGGGCTTCTCGGAGGAGGTCAGGTTGGCTGGATTTCCTTTGAACATGGCAGGAGGGGTCGTGAAGGCTAGCCCTGATGGTGGGCTGCTACAAAGTTCCACTGCTGCTGACAAAGTTGTGTACCGCTTCTCATGCGGTACAGAAGCCAACATAGCCGGCGCATACCTTGAGTTTGTGTACCGCCTGTCCCTGCCTGAATTTCAAAACCTTCCAAGCCACGAGCTTCAGGAGTGGCACCGACGTGATGGGTTTGAGGTTGGTAACGCCGACAAGATTTTCCAAAGCACGGACGTCATTTCCAAGGAGGGAACGGCAACTAATATTAGTGTTTGGAACAAGGGGGGGGGCAACTTCTAACCAAAATGACACCATCACCCAACTTTGTAGATATCATTAAGAGGATGAAGAATCCGGTTTTATCTCTTAATTTGGCCCAGTAGAAAAAAGTGCAGGTCCTCCAAAGTTTGGGGGTGCGGGGGGGGGGGGGGGGGGGGGGGGGGGGGGGGGGGGGGGGGGGGGGGGGGGGGGGGGGGGGGGGGGGAATCTGACATTTAAATAAAATTAGGTTCTTTCCAGCGGGGGGCATTGGGGAAGTTGCTCGTGTGCCGCACGTTGAAATCCGGGGCTAAAGGGGTCGTAAGCCCCGAAACCATTAAAAAAGTCGAAACATGTGTCGGGGGGGGGGGGGGGGGGGGGGGGGGGGTAGATATCGACCCCTCAAAAAGAGAGGGGGGGGGGGTTAAGCTAGCGCCATATTTGGTTACACGTTTTGGCATGTCTCCAAGGCGGTGCTGGCTCGAATGGTACTGGGTAATGTTTTGTAGAGTTGAAGTCGACCCCCTCGTGGTGAAGTTTGGCAAAAAAGATACTGGTACCACCTGAACCAGCACCTCCAAATAGTGGCCTCAAAAAAGTTACTCTTTTTTCGGGCAAAAATTTCAGCTCGACTTCTGAACACCCTTAGCCAAGATGCAAAACTTGTTTGAAATATACAAACCTTCCCGTTCTGGGTTTTTTATAGGATTTGGCACATATCGTATAATTTGACCCCAAATGTGCCAAAAATGGCACATATCATATGTTTTAGGAGTCTCATCCTAGTTTGAAACTCAATCCAGTTTGCACCCTCCCAGCAGATTCTACCCAGGTGGATTTGGTGTAGAAGTTGAGAAGGTCACCGATTTTACATACACAAGCACCATGCCATTGCCAGCCCTTACAGGCTGGCATACCGACACGCAGCAGTCGGAAAAAAAAAGTTCAGTAGGCAGAATCACGAAGTTTCTGACTATTCAACTTCAGGCAATATGATGGATGGCACAATTTTATTGCGATTTATCGATTCCCTGGATCGACCTGTGCTCTGTTGAGCTCGCGGCAGTCAGGGGCAAGTAGATTTTAAAAACTTCCGACATAGGTATATGAAAAAAACTTCCTCACTGCCCCCTGCTTTCCAGGCCCTATTTTTGTTAGCCTTAGAATAACATGGGAGTGGAACTAGGGTGTTCCCCCAAGTGTTCCTCTACTGAATACCAGTCCATTTATGCTATTGGGGTAGAGATCCACAACATATTATGCCCAGGGCAGAGGGTGGTGGTGGTGTGTGTGTGGTGGTGGTGGTGGTGGTGGTGGTGGGGGGGGGGGGAGAGTTCGAGGGGGGGCAGCCATGGCTTTTGCCCTTGTGTCGAACTGCTGGTGAAACGGTGAGAGTGTTGCCACATACAGCATGCACTCAAACCGCTGTTGTGTACCCGATGCAATGCTTTTCTTTTCGGCTGGAAGCAGCAGCTTCTAGGCAGCTCCCTGGGCTCTCTCTTCATCCAACCTTAGGCAACCTAGTGCACCTGCAAGCTCATATCGTAAGCTTTCCAGTGCTCCAGGGCGGCCTAGTGCACCTGCAAGCTGGCACAATAAGCTATCCAGAAGGGCTGACATATTTGGGTGTAGCACCCCCTCTGCAGAGTATTGAAGGTGGGCACATTAGGGGCCAAGGGGCCCTGACCCCCAAGCCCCACCAAACAAAGTAACATTGATGATGATGATTTCTATGTTTCAAACATTCCCAATGGTCTCTAGACCAACCTCAATGGATAGGCCTTTGAAAGCCCTGTAAATGAGCTTAATTAGACACCATAACACTAAGTGGTGGCTGAGATAGTGGCTGTACAGTGGGTTGCTGGAATCCAGTTGGGGAGGGGGTGGGGGGGGGGGGGGGGGGTGGGTGGGGGGGGGGTGGGGGGGGGGGGGGGGGGTGGGGGGGGGGGGGGTGATGGGGGGGGGGGGGGGGGGGGGGGGGGAAGGGGGGGGGGGGGGGGGGGGGGGGGGGGGGGGGGGTGTGGAGTGGGGGGGGGGGGGGGGGGGTCAGTGCAGAAGGTTTCCTCAGTCACTTTGTTGTGATGGTGTATTTCACCCTCCCCCCTCCGCCCCCCCCACCCCCCTCCCCCCCCCGCTGGTGTGAAAAACTAATATTAACTAGATATTCTTTTAGTGTCACAATATTATTGTTTTCAGAATTAGTCGAATTTCTGGTGAGACAGCTCGTCCGACTAATATTATATAATATTATTTATTCACTAATATTATGTAACATAGCCGACCCCTATTTATAAGTGAATACTCCTATTTGCATACACAGAGGGTTGGCATCTCCCGATCAGGTCTGTCCCCTCCACAATCAGAACCACAGAATGAAAATGGGTTTGAGGTTGGTAACGCTGAAAAGATTTTCTTAAGCACGGACGTCATTTCCAAGTGAAGAGTCCTATTCGCATACGCAGAGGGTCGCTAACTCGGTATCAGGGTTGTTCATGAGGATCCCCACCTCTGCGTCCCGAGACGCAACCAATTGTACAGCCTATCCTGAGATGCAACCGACCCTCAACCGACCCATACCTGACCCGTAGCAACGCAACGGACCCTCCCCACGTTGCGCCTCATGACGCAACGGACCCTAAAACGTTGCGTCCTGGTCGGTATTTCCTGACCAGGTCTGTCCCCTCCACAATCAGAACATCAAAACGAAAACCGCAACGGTACGTGTGGGACTACGGATTTGGCACGCACAAAACGTTGTCGCTCATCTCCAAATTTGATTGAGTACTTATTACTTTAACAGGGTAGGGAGAGCAGCACGGAGACCACGCTGCCTTTTGAGCCCAGAGTAGCTTGGCAGTTTTACAACAGTGAGAAACCATAGTTCAACGTACACTGACTTATTAAACAATAGGGATGATATTAAATGCAAAGCAAGACTACATCTTCGAGCTCACAACTTCAATGTCGAATCAGAAAGGAGAACCTCTCGTAAAGTATCATCCCAGCTGAGATGATGATTTAATTATATTGTATAATTCAATTATCACTGTAGCACAAACTCAGGGACCCCGTTGGGTTAAACGATTGTTTGGGGTTCAGTTCATCAGTGCTTTTTCTTTTTAGGCCCTTCCTATACGGTTGGGCAAGTCCCTTTTTTTTTTTTTTTTTACAAAGGGGGGAACCAGGAAAAGGCGCAACTGATAAAACCTAGCCCTTTGTGACCAAGGAGAAAAGACCAAAGAAAAAGACAAGAACGGCTAAGGGACAGCTAAGGGACGGACACCACCTGGGCGACGTAAGGGACAAAGGTGGACGGGAACAGAAGACAAACAAACCAGAGAGGCAAGGAAGAAGCCAAAAACAGGAAGCCCAAGAAAAGGGGCTAGGACTACTAAGAAAAAAGACCTATGAAGGGGGGGGCCATAACATTGCAACCTTTAACCGTCACCGGATCAGAAGACTGAAAGAGGAGATGCAAACTAAGGAGGACTAAAAGGAAACTATGCGAGAAACTAAGAGAAAAAAAGGGGGGGAGGGGGGGGGGGGGGGGGGGGGGGGACTAAGGAGGCAACTGAGGGGGAAACTAAGGAGGCAACTAAGGGTGAAACTGAACGAGGGGAAGCAAACTAAGGGAGAAACTGCAAAAACAAGCCAAAAGCAGGGAGGCAACCAGAAAAGAAGAAAGACAACTGGAAGCAAAGCGAAAACCTAAAAGACTGGTCTGGGCATGTACAACAGGAATGAAGACAGAGACAGTATCAAGATCTAGATCTTGATCTGGATCTTAGCGCAGATCTGGACCTTGATCTTGGTCCAGATCTAGCCCTAGATCTGGAACGTTGTCGTGTGCTGTGTCCAAATCTGGAACCTGATCCTGATCTGGGGCAGGGTCTTGATCTTGGGCTTGGGCTCGATCTAGGTCAGGGTCCCTTTAGCCCATTTGGCCTACCCCTAGACTGTAACATACATACACACATACATGTATACAAGGAGAGTTTAGGCACCATACACAAGAGAGCTTGGTCATGAACAACCTTGCCTATAAACATCAAATTACTTATTTTTCTTTTCTTCTTTGTGCATGATGTTCTGAAGTCCCCCTTGACTCCGTCAAACCGAAGGCACATTTGGAGTCCGGTAGGGCACCAGTAAAATGTAATCATCATCATCATCATAAGCGGACATTTCACTAAGTTCCCGTCTTTTCTGTAGCATCTTAGCAGATGAACTTGTTGTTGGTTTACTTGTAATGGGCGTTCCTGCTTCCCGGCCGATTTCGTGGATGCTTCTAAATTTGTGGAATCTTATGATTCAAATCAAAATACCGTTTAGGCAAATTTCTTGATTTGTGAGTTTTTGCTGGATTTCTTCGAATCTTCTTATGTTTTTGAACATAAGATTGTTTTCTAGTTTTTCGACAAAGAGACAATTCCTTTACTATCTTAGAATCATCTTATGTTTTTAAACATAAGATTGTTTTCTAGTTTTTGGAGAAAGAGACAATTCCTTGACAATTATTGAATCTTGTTACATAACTCATAACTCATAACCTCATAACTCATAAATCGTAACTAATAACCTCGCAATCTCTGAACTCTTACATCAAAACCTCATAAGTCATTACCTTGTAACTCATCATTCGTAACTCGTAACCTCGCAATCTCAGAACTCTTAACTCATTACCTCATAACTCATTACCTTGTAACTCATAACTCATAACCTCGCAATCTCCAAACCGTAAATCATAACCTCAAAACTCATTACCTTATAACTCATATACTTCCAACCTCACTGCCTCACAGCCCCATTCACGGTGGTGGTGGAGGACACACATTTGGAGGACACACACATTTAGCCCGAAGCTACAAGACCTACGTCGTTCCTTGACAAGTCGAGGACAAGGAACTCCACCGCTTTCTTGATGGTATGCAACGCACTGCTCACTGGACTGCGAGCGGCAATGGGATAGGCAAGGAGCAGTACCCTCACTGCTTGGAGGAACTTGGCCATATCGTCAGATATAGCTCCGACAGCTCCACCAGATAGGCTGGAGTAAAACATATCTGGTTGCGTCAATAGCTCGATGTCGGGGACACTGGCCGAGATGACAGTGTCAGAGTGTGTATGCTCTTGTACCTTCTTGCCCCTGCTCTCGATCACAGTCAACCACCAGTTCAGTTGGCAGTTGACTTCCTGATTGTTAGTCTGGAACGTGATGAACCCATTTGCTTTCTTGAACTCAGTGATGGTCAGCTTGGGCATCAAAAGCTCTGAAGTACCACGGAGGTCAAGTGCATCCCTCCTTGTAGTGGCGTAGTCCAACTGCAACCTCGAGAACCAGGCCTGTGCTGTCATAGGCCTTGACAAACCTTCAACCACCGTCTGTCCAACTTCCTCGGTGGCAAACATGACGCCGGAGGCCTTTGTGCCACTTTTGGAAACGGCAGCGTCCATGGAACCCTTAAACAACTGGTTGTTGACGGAGCTGAAGTGATGTTGTCCAGGCTTGTCCAGGCTAGGTGATTCCTGCGAACAAGGAAGTACGCGGTAATTAATTGAGGGAAGCTTGAAGGCAGCCGCTCCCCTTTGCGTAGGGGAGACCTAGACAGTCAACCAAATGAGCCCCACGACAGTACATCGCGAAAGGGAGACATTTGGTAAGTATTTTAAAAGCAAACGTCTGTAACACTTACCGTAGAGTAGCGGGTCATCAACTCGGCCTTAAAGTCGTCCTCCTCAATGTTGTGCATATCAAGAAGCTTCTTCAGGATGAACACCACAAAGCCCGCACTCACTTCCTTCTTGAAATGCTCCAATGCCAACTTGTATGTAGCGGCAAAGGTCTGAGCAAGCATGTAAGAGGTATTTGTTTATTTTTGATCATGCTCAAATATACATCATTGCAATCCAAGTTGCATGCAAATGGTCAAAATCGTATCCCCTTTGTCACCTACATAACTATGCAAACTCTCCTACAAGCAAAACCATCCACTTAGTGCATGCATAGTCCTCCCATACGCGCGGGGGAGCAGTCACCCCCCCCCTCCTCTCCCACTCCCCCACCCCCTGTTTAATTTCACATACCTTGGGAGAAAAGCTGACGGAGTCAACGGAGTCCAACTGTTTCTTGAAAGCCTCAACCTTGTGAACATACAAGTGTTCCGTCACAAGGTTGAGGAAGGCGTCGCATTCAGCAGGGGGCAGCCTCATTGTATCCTTCATGTCCTCCAACGTAACATTCCTGACATTGGTCACGGTTGGCTTGCCCTTCCCCTTGCCTTTACCCTTTGGCTTCTCCTCGGGTTCCTCTTCCTCGTCAGAGGATGGTCTGTCTGTCGGCAAGATAGTCCACTTCACACTCCACGTTGGGGAGGCGCTCGAGGGTTAGTGTTACTGCCGATCATCGTTCGGGTGTCCATGCTTGACATGATGAGGAAAGCCCTGTCGTAGCTGTCCTGGGTCAAACTCACGATCTTGAAGCGTGGTGTCAATGATGACGCCTCGTTGCTGTATAGCCTCGCAAGCTTCTCGTCCCCAGCCACGCATTGGAACCTAAAGGCACTGTACTCAATGTTGTGATGCCCTTTCTCAGCCCGAGGCGGGCTACTCGCTTTGAGGTACATCTCTCTCCACAGGTAGGTCGAGATCAAGAAGGGCTGAGACTCGTAGCCCTCTGCCGACTGGCCACTGACGTTGTCTTGGGCGGAGAGAAACCGGGCATTACCAAGCTTGTCCCGAGTAGGTGTCGCCCGGCACCGAAGACAACCGGTACAGGCAGCACTGTCGGAGAGGCATCCCACTCGGGGTCAGGTCGATCAATGCTTTGGAGCTGTGGTAGCCTCCGATGACCCATGGCTCGCCAAACTCAGCTGACACATCGCTGACATTGTTGAACATGGTCGAAAAAGAGTCGAGGTCGATGTTCTTCCAAAGTGTACTCAGAGGTTTCAAGTTTGCATCAATGTCGATGAACAAGATGATGGCCGGGGTCATGCTTGTGGGTGCAAAGACATTTTTCAAAGCTATGATTCGCATCGGGACAAACAAACGGATACGGACGGGAAGCTCAGGAGGAAGCAACCTCCTAGCATCCAAGGAGAAGTAGACCCCTAGTGCATTCGCGAGTTGTCTCTCGGCCAAGTGCTTCTTAGCCCATGTCAGCTTCTCTGAGAGTTGTGAACCAAGTTTGTCCTCCTTGTCCGCCACGGTAGGGGTGTTGGCCCTCGATACGCGTGGGGTGTTGTCCTCCCCTAAGCCTGAGGTGCTCATCCTCGCTGTGACGGCTACGGATTTGACTGCGGGGTTGGCCCTCCCACGGTCTGCAGTGACCCCCAATGGTGTCAGTTCATTCCCAAGGTCAGTAGCGTGGGCAGGGGTCTCATCTGCTGCTCCATTTGAAGCGAACCTAAAGACATGCAAACAAAATGACTTAATAGGGTTGACATAAAGGGATTTTTATATGAGTTTTATTTGGGCAATCCCCAAGGCGTATACAATGTCCTCCCGTACGCGTGGGGGTGCATACCCCCCCCCACGCCACGACTCATACCCAATAAGTGCAACCAAAGTCCTCCCGTACGCGTGGTGGAGCCCCCCCCCCCCCCCCCCCCCCCCCCCCCCAGCACACACACACCTCTTTCCATCCCCAACCCACTGCTTGCATTAAATCGCATGAGTGCAAGCAAAGTCCACCCGTACGCGTAGGGGAGCAGACACCCCTCCCCCTTCATCTCACCCTCAGGGTTTCGAAATTCCTCCCGTACGCGAATGGGGAGACACCCCCCCCCCCCCCTCCCCCCACACCCACCCAATATATACACCCCCAGTGCATGCACAGTCCTCCCGTACGCGAAGGGAGCCCCCCACCCCACAACCCACCCCCCAGTGCTTGCACAGCCCTCCCGTACGCATGGGGGAGCAGACACCCCTCCCCCTTCATCTCACCCTCATTGCTTCGAAATTCCTCCCGTACGCGAATGGGAGCCCCCACCCACCCCACCCCGACCCAATACACCACCCAGTGCATGCACAGCCCTCCCGTACGCGTGGGGGAGCAGACACCCCTCCCCCTTCATCTCACCCTCAGTGTTTCGAAATTCCTCCCGTACGCGAATGGGAGAACCCCCCCCCCCCTCCCCCCACACCCACCCATATATACACCCCAGTGCATGCGCAGGTCCTCCCGTACGCGAAGGGGAGCTCCCCACCCCCACACCCACCCCCCAGTGCATGCACAGCCCTCCCGTACGCGTGGGGGAGCAGACACCCCTCCCCCTTCATCTCACCCTCAGTGCTTCGAAATTCCTCCCGTACGCAAATGGGAGCCCCCCACCCCCCACACCCACACAATACACCCCGGTGCATGCGCAGTCCTCCCGTACGCGAAGGGGAGCTCCCCACCCCACACCCACCCCCCAGTGCATGCACAGCCCTCCCGTACGCGTGGGGGAGCAGACAACCCCTCCCCCTTCATCTCACCCTCATTGCTTCGAAATTCCTCCCGTACGCGAATGGGAGCCCCCCACCCCCCACACCCACACAATACACCCCGGTGCATGCGCAGGTCCTCCCTTACGCTAAGGGGAGCTCCCCCACCACCACCACCCACCCCCCAGTGCATGCACAGCCCTCCCGTACTCGTGGGGGAGCAGACACCCCTCCCCCTTCAACTCACCCTCATTGCTTCGAAATTCCTCCCGTACGCGAATGGGAGCCCCCCCCCCCCACACCCACACAATAACACCCCAGTGCATGCACAGCCCTCCCGTACGCGAAGGGGAGCGTCCAATCCCCCATTCACCTCATATCTCCTTCTATTCTGAACAACACACTTATCTCAAATGACCATGCTTGTGAGAAATGGCATAGAGGTATACTTAAACAAATGTTGGGTGTTTGCCAATCTACTACATCTAATATTATCATGGAAGAGCTGGGTAGAACCCCGTTGTGTTTTGCTTGGCTTAAACAAGCTTTGCGCTTCTGGAACAAGACCATACATAAAGAACCTGAGGATCTCATTAGAATGGCTCTTGAGGAATCTTTTGACTCCAACACTGGCTGGGTTCATGACTTGCGTTGTGCTCTCCACAAGCTAGGATCCAGTAAAAACATCAACATTTTGGAGGCTGTCGATGTCGAAGGTATTATGTCTGAAGTTTTTGAGTCATGGAGGTTTAAGTACCCAAGTGACACCAATGCAGTTAGAGACATCCCTGATGAGAGAAGGGTTGGCTTTAAACGCCTCCGATACCAAAAATGGTTCGCAGGCCAACAGCAATGATGAGAATGGCTTGATTCCCTTTACATCCCGCCTTACATAAGCAGGATCAGATTCGTTCTATAGCACAGTTTAGAATGGGTTCCCATTGGCTGAACACAGAAAGAATGAGGGTGGTGGATAGAGCACACATCCCTCGCTCAATGAGACACTGTCAAATGTGTGGGTTCCAAAAAAACTGAGGATGAAATGCATATGTTTGAGTGCCCTTTTTATAATGATATTCGCCTCCGCTACCAGAATCTGTTTACAGATATTTATAGGCATGTCCATGAGGATACCGACTTAACCGTATGGAATGTGGAATTCTGCGATTCCACATTCAGAACCTTTATGAATGGAAATGGCACTAAGTCTTTTTGGAGCAACCTAGCCGACTATCTTTCTACTTGTAGAAGAGCAAGACAGGAAGCCCTGGACTGCTTAGTGGCACCGTAATTTATTATCCCTTTTTTTTTCTTCTTGAGACTTCTCATTTGTTAGCTTCTTACCTCCGCCACTGTAAGTGGTTGAGATCTGGGTCCTGCTCTAAGGGGTTTAATACCTACGCCACCAAAAACGGTGGTTGGGAGTTTGGTTTGTTTGTCCTCGACACACCCCTGATGTAATGGGGTTTTTTGCTTTGTGGGTGCTTTTTCTTTTGTTTAAGCACAGAGTCTCATACACCCTCGCGGTGTCAAGTAGACTTTAACATGTAATGTAAAGTAATGTAATGTAATATGTATACTTACATAATTTCCGACGGGTTGTCCAGATAGACTACCTTCCCTTCAGCTAAGGCAAGGTAGTCCATACAAAGGGTCTTCGCGCCAGCAACGAAACGCACAGACGATTCACAGTTTGAAAACCCGTGGGGCTCGACCCCCCCCCGGGGGGGGGCCCCTCCCCTTTCTAGTTCCCCCCCCTCCCCTCCCCCCTCCCCCTACTTCCCCCCCCCACACTCTTCGTTGATTTGGGTGTTCGAAATCCATCCGTTGCGTTTGGGGGGGGGGGTGTGGGCGAGGGGAGCATCACCCCCCTCCCAATCCCTCACCCCCTCCCCAAACCTCCCCACTCCCACACAAAACCCCAACCCCTAATTGGCATCGAAAAAAATTCCTCCCGGTTATGCGTGGGAGGGGGGGGAGAATCCCCCCCCCACTCCCCTCCCCCCTCCACCCTCCCCCCCTCCCCCCACCCCCCACAACCCCACCCCCACCCCTCCCCTGATAAGTGACTTCGAAATTCCCCATAAACGTGGGGCGGCGCCCCCCGCCCCCCCCCCTCCCCCCCTCCCCCTCCTCCCCCACCCCCTTAGTGGCTTCGAAAATTCCCTCATGTTCGCGTGGGGAGCATCCCCCCCTCCCCCTCCCCCAACCCCTCCCCCAACCCCAACCCCATAATGGCTTCGAAATTCCTCATGTTCGCGTGGGGGAGCATCCCCCCTCCCCCTCCCCCAACCCCAACCCCAACCCCAACTCCCAACCCCGTCAGATGCTTCGAAATTCCTCCCGTTCGCGTGGGGGAGTATCCCCCCCCTCCCCCTCCCCCTCCCCCTCCCCCAACCCCAACCCCAACCCCAACCCCCAACCACCACCCCAACCCCAACCCCAACCCCACCCCCAACCCAACCCCAACCCCAACCCCAACCCCAACCCCAACCACCAACCCCTCATTGCTTCGAAATTCCTCCCGTTCGCGTGGGGGAGCATCCCCCCCTCCCCCTCCCCCTCCCCCCTCCCCCAACCCCTCCCCCACCCCCAACTCCACCCCTCAGTGCTTCGAAGTTCCTCCCGTTCGCGTGGGAGAGCATCCTCCCCTCCCCCTCCCCCAACCCCAACCCCAAGCCCTCAGTGCTTAGAAATTCCCCATACGCGTGGGGGCGCGACCCCCCCCCCCCCCCCCCCCCCCCCCCCTAGATCCAGATCAGCGCAGGAGATCTCTTTCCCACTAGCTCAGAGAAACTGCGTTTAATGCCTGGTGCTTCATTAGGTCCTTCAGGAGGTTTTTTATCCGACCACTTTATGACAAGAGGAGCCACCGATTATTTTTGCTATTCGACGCAGGCATAGGTGTCAGACCCTTCGGGCTCATGGTACTGTCACCGATGCTGTCACAACGCGAAGCGAATATAACTTTAGGTGCTATACCACCCTTAGGTTGCGCTGCAAGATGCCTAGCAGGTTGCTCCTCTTGCTTGTGCGCACAGGTTAACATTATATATAACGATATACGTAGTCTTGGCCCAACTCTTGGGTCACAGTGATGAGGCATGGTGAGTCTTAACAAAAAAACTACCCCCACCCCCCACCCCCCCCCACACACACACCATAGCAGAAAGGTGTATGACAACACCCACGGCAAAGTAGACGGATGCGTTCAATGCTGCAATGACATCCCTTGTGGCCGATTTCGGGAAATCAGTGTTTTGCAAAGAGGCGACCGGAAGTTTTAAATTAAAGTTCCATTTGATATTCTTACATTTAGGCATGTTGCAAAGCAAGCAAGCTGACATCAGCGACCTTAGGAAGAAGTCAATGATTCCTCCTACAACCCTATCCAGCAGTGTGCGCAAACTGTGGTGACTGCATTGGTGGCACGTCATGATAAAGCATCGGTAGCCATTCATTAAGTGCGACGACTGTGTCAATTACATAGCCAAACTCCTCACCACTTATTTAAAACCAGCAGTTGAGGCTCTTCGTCTTGCCTAGGCAATGCACCGTCTACAAAAGGGGGGGGGGGGGGGGGGGTAGGGGGAGGAGGGAAGAGAATGACGTTTGGCACATTAATGATATTATTCATAAACCACTCTTACGTGTATTTTCATAAGCCGTGAATGCTAAATTCTATATTCCGGTCAATAACTGCCAGTTTTACACATTTTCCTTACATTAAAAAATATAAGATGTAAAATTGGTGTTTCTAAGTTGTTACACAATAGGGCAGTTTCATGCTCATAAGATTCGCTATATCCATTCTTATGAGCTCGAATTGAGCATATTTCGTCAAATTGGAACATATTGACCGAAATCTTATGTTTTTAATCATAAGATTGAACTTGTAAAAAATCAGAATACCCCTTAAAAGTGAACATAAGAATGCAAATCGGCCGGGAAGCAGGAACGCCCATTTTGTGGTGCTTGTACCATGAGGTGCCTTGCGGGTGAGAAAAGAGGGTTTGGGTGCACTACACAGGGGAGCTTGGACCAGGAGGTAAACTCCAAGTGCCCGTGTGAGAGAGGGAACAGAAACTCAGCAAATCATTGCAGAGACAGGATAATAGCTTAGCCAGCCTACCATCAAATTTTATAACAGAAAGCATGTTTTTTGTAGGCTCTCTCACGATACACAGGAGAGCTTGGCTGCCAAAGTTAGATCATATGGGATTTCTGCCCTCGTGGTGGTTGTCTAGTTATGTCTCCTTGGCTCCGCCACTAACGACCATGGCAGGGAGCTTGTCCGCCATGGTCAATAGGGGTAGTGGTGAATGTTCGTTTGGTCGAGAGTTGGTGCCGAGCATTAAATCTTGAGAAGCAGGCGCAAGTGGCTGTACGGGCCCCAGCACCGCGTTGTTGAGGACAATTCGAGGTACAAAGGGTTGAAGGAATGCAAAAGGAAGTTACCCATCCTAATGCTAAGAGAAAGCGTTGCAACTCCACTTCCCGAAGAATTTCCAACCACGGCCAACATATATAGCAGTCTCTCGTTGCACTTGCGCACCTGCTTCGTTGCACCTGCGCACCAGCTTGGGCGCATAGCTTACATGTCCTTCGACTAAATTTGCATCTCGAATTGAAAACGCGACAAGAGAGAAATAAGCGATACGCAAAATAGAACGCTAAGAAACCGTTCAGGTCTGCCCCCTCCACCATCGAAACCACGAAACCACGACGGCACGTGTGGGACTACTATTTTGCAAAATCGCCGGCCAAAATTTTACATGTAATGACCTGATGAGGTTAGATGATGTTTGGGTATAGTTCGTTTTAGGTCAAACACCACCTCACCTTATCAGGGGTGATGCTGTTCGCTAGGCAGAACAGAGCTGAACAAGTTTATACATGAATTACATGTGCAACCTTGTTCAGCTCTGTTCTTCCTAGCAAACAGCATCACCCTTAATGAGTTGAGATGGCGTCCGGGGTCTAGTTCTAGTGTATGGAAAAATCAATTAAAATCAGATGAAGTAGAAATACATTGAATCATGTGGTGGTGTGCTGATGTTTGGGTGTAGTTGGTCGGCCCGAAGGCAGCCGGACCTATGCATCAACACCACAATACGGTTATTGAAATCGCCGGGTTTGGACGAAATAACCGGTCGATACCACAATTCGTAGGTAGGAAAATGGTAGGTTTAGCGAAACCACCGGAAATTGCAGAAATAGCCGGTCGAAAGCTCGCAATGTATAACGACATTACCGACATTACCAAACTTCCCTGCTTGTCTTCAGGTACTCTCTTACCCGGGACCTGGTTGACTCGAGGCGGCCAGTACACCTTTTACCCATCGCCGTTCATTACTTTCTTTCCCTCCAGCACAATGTTCCTTCATATGTGGCATCCCGACTCAGCACCCATCATCGGTACCCGTGTATTCCGACCCTTCATAGCCATTTTGTAACTGAATGCATACAATAGCTCACCGCCCCCGTTACTACAACCTAATAGTCCGACTCACCCAGTACGACGCAGGAGCCCCAGGGCCGACCTCCAGGGGACCCGCCAGGGCACCCTACTATTTTAGTGTATGGTGAATTCGATTAAAATCAGATAAAGTAAATATAAGTTGATTCATGTGGTGTTGAGATGATGTTTGGGTGTAGTTTTAATGTGCGGTAAAATCAACTAAAAATATATTAAGTAGATACAAATTGAATCATGTGGTGGTGAGATGATGTTTGGGGTCTAGGTGGAGTGTATGATGAAAGCGAATAAAATCAAAAGGAGAGGACTTGGATTGGTATGACCCTCTCCTCGTGGCTCATGCTGTTTTGCTTGGATTAACCTGGATTGGTTTGGATTGACTTGGTTTGGGGTTGGGATGGGTTGGATTGACTTGGATTGGTATATATTTTTTTTTTTTTTTTACATTCTATCGATAGATGGAACAACAAGCGCCACGAGTAGAGGGTCATACCAATTAAAGTCAATCCAACCCAAGCCCAAGCCAAGTCAGTCCAAACCAATCCAAACCAATCCAAGTCTATCCAAGTCAATCCCAGTCAACCCAAACAAAGTCAATCCAAACCAATCCAAACCAATCCAAACCAATCCCAGTCAACCCAAACCAAGTCAATCCAAACCAATCCAAACCAATCCAAGTCAAGCCAAGTCAAGCCAAGTCAAGCCAAACCAAGCCAAGCCAAAGTAAACCACACCTGTACAGGTGCGTGCAGCATTCCCAGATGGTGGGGACATGAACATTGCAGCTGTCAAGCTTGCGAGGGATAGGTGGAAGCACATGCACTTTGAGGAGATGCAACCGTGCTTCGACAAGGCAGACGTCCAGCGCTACAACACCGAGACTGCCGGGCTGGCAGGACAGGTTATCACCAGCAACCAGTGCCCCAACACGGCATATGCAGGCAAAAGCTCCAGGGCAACGTACGGTGCTGCCACTGGGAACCGTGATGGAGCTAAAGACCCCCCAGTGAGCCCCCCCTCCACAAACTCCACACTCCACACTCCATACAATATCCACCCTTTTGGCACAGGTGCAGGTGGGGGGGAGGCTTCCTGGTCACTCCCGACAGTGGCCCCGCCCAGGGGGGCCCCTTCCTGGCCACTCCCAACAGTGGCCCCGCCCAGGGGGGGCCCTTCCTGGCCACTACCAACAGTGGCCATGCCCACTACTCCCAAGGCTGCCGCTCTCCACTGTCCAGTCCGTCCCGCCCAACCACCCCATGGCCGTGCCCCTCAACGCCGCACACCACTCCGCCCCCCCTCACATGCTCGCCCTCCTCCTGGGCACAGATGCTCACACCACCACAAAAAAAAAAAAAAAAAAAAAACCACCACTGAGGCCTTTGGTTGCAACCCTAACTATATGGGCAACCAAACAATGAAACTGCAGTACTACTCCTGTCAGAGGAGTAGTACTGATGAGTTGCTTAAACCCTGGTGAGTTGCTTATTACACCTGGCGAGTTGCTTATTAAACCCTGGTGAGTTGCTTACACCCTGGTGAGTTGCTTACACCCTGGTGAGTTGCTTATTACACCCTGGTGAGTTGCTTACTACACCCTGGTGAGTTGCTTACTACACCCTGGTGAGTTGCTTACACCCTGGTTGCAAACATCACTGTCAGAGTCTGACAGTGATATTTCCTGGTTCCTCCCTATGTAAAAAAAAAAAAAAAAAAAAAATCTGCAACCAGGGTGTAAGCAACTCACCAGGGTGTAGGCAGCAACTCACCAGGGTGTTAGAAACTCACCAGGGTGTTAGCAACTCACCAGGGTGTAGCAAGCAACTCACCAGGGTGTTAGCAACTCACCAGGGTGTTAGCAACTCACCAGGGTGTAAGCAACTCACCAGGTTGTAGCAAGCAACTCACCAGGGTGTAGCAAGCAACTCACCAGGGTGTTAGCAACTCACCAGGGTGTAAGCAACTCACCAGGGTGTAGCAAGCAACTCACCAGGGTGTAAGCAATTCTCCAGGTGAGTGAAGAGGATCACAACCCATGTATAATACATGCAATAGGGTCAGGGTGCATGTTTGAACATTTTTGATCATGGTGATCATATGTATCATATATGTTGGGTGGAAACTCTGGTTTGAGTTTTTGAAGCTAGTAGCCAACTCACCAAGTGAGCGCAGTGGAATGTTTAGGGTTAAACCCTAAACCCTATATATATTGTATATAGGGTTAGGAGGGGGGGGGGGCTTAGCTCCCTAGGGCTAATAGCCCTAATAGGGCTAATTAGCCCTAAAATAAATCCCGGATTTCTAGCGCTAACTAGAGGTGAAGAGAAGAGAAATAGCCATTGAGGCACGTCGTCGTGGCTAGAAACAAAACGCGGCGGTGACAGAGGGGTGAGGATATGAGTAGCAGGTCTGGTAGGAACAGTACAACAAGAGCTTAGGCAGGCAGTACAGGATATCTCTGTCCTCTGCAAATTGGTCAAAGCCTCTGATATTATAGCTTGCTAATTTTTGCATTGCGTCGCTCGGTAATTCTCATTCACGAATGGCAACCGTTTCCAATCCACCCAAGCCTTGGTAAGTGAGGCAGAAAACAGATATTCATGGGTGCGGCACTGACGCCTATCCAGCTTTTAAGACGACTGAACAACGTCAAGGAAGGTTGGAAGACGCTCTTATGACCTGAGATGCAAGCTTCTGACGATGGGATGGACGCTGATTGGGTCGAGAAGCAGTGCGTCGTCGCTTGCACAAAATACAGTCGGATATTCAGCACTGAATGAGCTGGTGCATGATGATGCCTTTGATGAAGAGGATTTGGTTGGGGTGGAGAAGGTGAAACTGAGGAGTAGCCCACACATTGCAAAGCAGCGCAGCAAGGTTTCTGTGCCCCAAGAGGGCAAGGCATGTTTTTTGTGGCATAGAGTTTGGACAGACCAATCCATGATTTTTGCCATATTCTGTTACCTAGTAGACAAAGCTTTGTGGCGACAATTGGAGCTGGAGGTCCTTTTTTCGCGCGATTTTTAGTGCTTTTTGGCCTTAGGCAGGTGTTGTGCTGCTAAGACTCTATCCCTCTTTCTTGGATTCTCAGTCAGCAGGTGTGCATTGGTCAGCATCTTCTTGTTCTCTAATTCGAGACTTGTCGATCCTTGAGTGTGACATTGGTTGGAAACCATAGCGATACAGTTTGTCTTAGCTTTTTGCTGCCCTAAGGACTGGATAGTAGTTTTTGGGGGTGGATCTGCTGCTCCTTCCCTGAAGACTGTTTTTTGTTTGCTTTTTACTGGACCTGTTTTTCAGTAGCATGCCCTGCTTTGGTCTTCTTCCTTACAGAGCTTGCTGGCCTGCATTGGAGAAGAAGTGGCATGCTACTTGACAGCTGAGTTGGCTCGCCGGTATGCTAATGGAGTGATGCCTTGATGCGCTGGACTGTTTTAGGAGTGATGCCCTGTACCGTGTTGTATCTTGCGTCTGCAGGTTCAAGAGGCTTACTTAGAAGCTACATAGTTTTTGTTACCTTGTTTCTGCTACCTTTGAACTGTCGGCATGCCGCGTTCTGGTCGTCTTTGCAGAGCTTGCTGATCTGCATGGGTGACCTAGCGACATGTTACTAAGAGTCTGTGCTGGTTTGCTAAAGGAGTGATGCCCTGATGCACTAGCCTGTTACAGGAGTGATGCCCTGCAGTGTTTTAATCTTAGATCAGCAAGACCTTTGCTTGCATGCCTTTCCTTCTTTTTCTGTGTTGCTCTTGGAGGTTACAGTGGTGTTTTGTTGGTTGGGAAGGAACAGTGTTGCTTGGAGGTGGGGGTGGTGCTCGGAAGGCCCTTAGTCCTTTGTCCTCCTAGTTATTAGTTTGTGTCCCTCGGTCTTTTGTCCCCTAGTCTTTTCGTCTTTTGTCTTGGATCTTTTGTCTTAGCGGACTTATGGTCCATGTTCTCTAGTCTTCTTCTTTGGTTTTTCTTCCTCGGTCACATAGGGCTAGGTTTTATCAGATGTTCTCCTTCCTGGTTCCTCCCTTTGTAAAAAAAAAAAAAAAATGTGCTTACATAATTATTCCCCTCCAATCTAAAATTATACGGCGATCTTCGTTCGCTACCGCAGTTATGAGCTACTTCATCATGAACTCATGACGGTCAGATCATACACAAATACACAATTGCCGCAAAGGTCAGGAGGATGCATAACAACACTCTCCTACACACATGGCACTTTTTCTGGGTTGGTTTAGCTAAGTTTGGCTCAATTAGTTGTTACTATTATGTCTAATTTAGCTAATAGCCCTAATAGGGCAAATTTTGTTCGGCGTTAGCCCTAACCTTTGAAGACTACTGATATATGTGATAGGGTCGCGGTGCATATATCACAATTTTGTGATCATGATGATAATATATAGATATGAGAAGTTCACGGATGAGTTGCAGCAGACAGTAGGCCCTTAATATTTCACTGAGGACGTTACCACCATTACCAAAACAACAATAAATTACCAATACCAATACTACCAACACCAGTACCAAACATTGACATATGCACCCCACCCCACCCCACCCCACCACACCCCACCTCAAGGTTTACCTTAGCGGTTAGGGGGCGGCGTTAGATCGCAGGACACGCAGGCTGAGTTACAAATGTGGTGTGTTCTACATCCCTTGTGATCTACAGTACCCTTGCTGTATCGACCCTACTTGCGAGAGTAGGAAGGGGGTGGTGAGGTTCGATTCCTCAGTATTTTGGCGTCCTGGCCCTAAGCAAACCTTGTAGGGAAGTACTGTCGGATTTCTGCCCTCGTGGTGGTTATCTAGTTATGTCTCCTTGATTCCGCCTCTAACGACCATGGCAGGGAGCTTGTCTGCCGTGGTCAGCAGGGGTAGTGGTGAATGTTCGTTTGGTCGTGGGTTGGTATCTCTCACCAACCCTAAGTGCGCCTACTTTGCATATTGTGGAGTGGCACCACCATTCGAACTGAATCCTCCGTGTCGCTGGTTTGTGTCGGGAGACCCACCTCCTGGGGTGAAAATCCTTTCACAACTAAAAAAAAAAAAAAAAAAAAAAAACTGAGGCCCCAGCCCCATTGTGAACCAGCAGTGCTCGGATGAATTCCAGCGCGTATAGGGCCCCCAAGATTTCACATATCTCCACCATGAAAAAAAAAAAAAAATACCAATGCCATACCGATACCGATACCACCAACTCCAGTACCAAACATTGACATATGCACCCCACCCCACCCCATCCCTCAGGTCCCAGCCCCATGTCTGACCAAGACAAGTACTGGGATGAGTTGCAGCTGGTGGCAGTCCCCCTGAACTTCACTAAGGATGCCGCCCTCTTCAGGGCTTCACTAAGGATGCCTCCCTCATCCAGGACTTCACTCAGTTTTTTTTTTTTTACAAAGGGGGGAACCAGGAAAAGGCGCAACTGATCAAACCTAGCCCTTTGTGACCAAGGAGAAAAGACCAAAGAAAAAGACAAGAACGGCTAAGGGACAGCTAAGGGACGGACACCACCTGGGCGACGTAAGGGACAAAGGAGGACGGGAACAGAAGACAAACAACCCCTCTTTCAGGAGGATGAGTCTGTGCAGGGCTTTCTGGGCCACCAAGCCCCCTGAGCCCAAGCCAGCTGTGAACTCATCTGACAGCTAGGCAGCAGCTGCTGGTTTTGGAAATGGAGGTGACCTTGGAGCAAATTTGAGGAATGGCCACCCAGACAGTCAGCTCTCTCTCTGCAGAGAGTACCATGAAAGGGGTTGAGGTCAAAGTTGCGCTCATGCTCAGAAAGCTTCAGCGGACTGTCTGGGGCTGAGGATCCTCAGCCCTGGAGGAGAGGGCAACCAATCACCTCTCCTTCATTAGCTAAGCATGTGTTTGTGTGTATGCGCGTGTTTGTATGTATGCACGTGTGTGTGTGAGGGCTACCAATCACCTCTCCTTGCTTCATTAGCTATGCACGTGTGTGTGTTGTCTATCTATGCACAAGTTCATGTTTCCCGGCAGTGCATGTATGCATGTACTTGTGTATAGTTGCAGGTCTGAGGGATGGCAAACCTTTTTGTATTTGCTGCCTGATTGGCGCAACAGGGATGATGGCTAGTGGGCTTGTGGTTGTAGTCGTGGTGGTGTGTGTAAGTGTCTCTCCATTGACAAGATTCTGTCAATGGTTTGCGGGCTTGTGGTAGTATGTGTGGTGGTGTTTGTGTAAGTATCTCTCCGTTGACAAGATTCTGATGATGGTTTGTGGGCTTGTGGTAGTATTTGTGGTGGTGCTTGTGTAAGTATATCTGTGTTGACAAGATTCTGATGATGATTCGTGGGCTTGTGGTAGTAGACGTGGTGGTGTTTGTGCAAGCCTTGCTTGCTTGTTGAGCTTCTAGTGATGGGATCTGGGATCGGTATTATTGAGGGTATTGCTTCTTAAATTTAAACTTGGTTACATGAATGCAACCTGTTAAGGCTACTTGCTGTCTTTGGCAGGGACATTAACATCCAAAATAGTACTCTCATAAAATATGCTTCATAGAACCTGTAAACGGTATAAACAGATTGTATCAAGCATATATGATGAGAGTACTGTTTTGATAGTTTCACAATATAGTAGCCATTCTCCAGTATGTACAGTACATGCAAACGGTAGGGTTCCTTCGACTTCACGTCTTGTGGCAGCTCATGCTATTTCCAATGTTTTGATTGTTTCAAGCATCTGTGTTGAGTACACATACTGCTTTGATTGTTTCAAGCATCTGTGTTGAGAAAACATACTGCTTTGATTGTTTCAAGCATCTGTGTTGAGAACACATACTGCTTTGATTGTTTCAAGCATCTGTTTTTTTTTTTTTTTTTTTTTTTTTACATAGGGAGGAACCAGGAAAGGGAACATCTGATAAAACCTAGCCCTATGTGACCAAGGAAGAAAAACCAAAGAAGAAGACTAGAGGACATGGACCAAAAAATCGCTAAGACAAAAGATCCGAAGACAAAAGACGAAAAGACTAGGGGACCAAAGAACGAGGAACACAAACTAGTTACTAGGAGGACAAAGGACAAAGGGCCTTCCGAGCACCACCCCCACCTCCAAGCAACACTGTTCCTCCCCAACCAACAAAACACCACTGTAACCTCCAAGAGCAACACAGAAAAAGAAGGAAAGGCATGCACCCGAAGGTCTTGCTGATCAAAGATTAAAACACTGCAGGGCATCACTCCTGTAACAGGCCAGTGCATCAGGGCATCACTCCTTTAGCAAACCAGCACATACTCTCAGCAGCCTAGTCACATGTCGCTAGGTCACCCATGCAGATCGGCAAGCTCTGCAAAGACGACCAGAGCGCGGCATGCAACAAAAAACAGGACAGGGCCAAAGCTAACACTAACAAGGTAACTAAAAAAAAATCTAAAGAAGCAAATCAAACTCCTTAGAAAACGTCCTAGGCGGTGAAAGGGTAGAACCCCCACATGATCCACTGACCAGCAATGAAAAACCTTAAAGGCGCACTAAAGCAGCTAGCAAATAACAAGGAACGCATTGCAGCCCAGGGGGCCATGAAGCAAGCTCCGGCAAGTGTCTTCCGAGCCCCACCCACTTCCTCCTGCCTCTCAGAATCCTCCATCTCCTCCCTCTCATCCCTGCTCCTTCATTTCAGCTGCTCAGATACCTAGTAGACGAAGCTTTTTTTTTTTTTTTTTTTTTTTTTACATAGGGAGGAACCAGGAAAGGGAATATCTGATAAAACCTAGCCCTATGTGACCAAGGAAGAAAAACCAAGGAAGAAGACTAGAAGACATGGACCAAAAGTCCGCTAAGACAAAAGATCCAAGACAAAAGACGAAAAGACTAGGGGACAAAAGAACGAGGGACACAAACTAATTACTAGGAGGACAAAGGACAAAGGGCCTTCCGAGCACCACCCCCACCTCCAAGCAACACTGTTCCTCCCCAACCAATAAAACACCACTGTAACCTCCAAGAGCAACACAGAAAAAGAAGGAAAGGCATGCACCCGAAGGTCTTGCTGATCTAAGATTAAAACACTGCAGGGCATCACTCCTGTAACAGGCCAGTGCATCAGGGCATCACTCCTTTAGCAAACCAGCACATACTCTCAGCAGCCTAGTAACATGTCGCTAGGTCACCCATGCAGATCAGCAAGCTCTGCATAGACGACCAGAGCGCGGCATGCAACAAAAAACAGGACAGGGCCAAAGCTAACACTAACAAGGTATCTAAAGAAGCAAATCAAACTCCTTAGATAACGTCCTGGACGGTGGAAGGGTAGAACCCCCACAAGATCCACTGACCAGCAAGGAAAACCTTAAAGGCGCACTAAAGCAGCTGGCACTTTAAAGCAAATAAACCGGTTGCCTGTGCATCAGGGCATCACTCCATTAGCATTTCAGCGCAGTCTATCAGCAGCCTAGTATCATGCCACTAGGTCGCCGATGCAAATCAGCAAGCTCTGCAAAGACGACCAAACGCGGCATGTCTACGGTTCAAAGTGAGCGGTAACAAGGTAACAAAAACTATGTAGCTCCTAAGTAAGCCTCCTAAACCTGCAGACGCAAGAAACAACACGGTACAGGGCATCACTCCTATAACAGTCCAGTGCATCAGGGCATCACTCCATCAGCAGACCGGCGTGCCAACTCAGCTGTCAAGTAGCATGCAACTTCTTCTCCAATGCAGGCCAGCAAGCTCTGTAAGGAAGAAGACCAAAGCAGGGCATGCTACTGATAAACAGGTCCGGGAAAAAGCAAACAAAAACAGTCTTCAGGTCAGGAGCAGCAGATCCACCCCCAAAAACTACTATCCAGCCCTCTAGGGCAGCAAAATGCTAAGACAAACTGTATCGCTATGGTTTCCAACCAATGTCACACTCCAGGATCGGCAAGTCTCTAATTAGAGAACAAGAAGATGCTGACCAATGCAGACCTTCAAAAGAAGACCTGCTGACTGAGAATTCAAGAAAGAGGGAATGAGTCTCAACAGCACAACACCTTTCTAAGGCCAAAAAACCTGACCTCTTATGCTGACCTCTGGAGGGGGCAGAGTAGCGGATTAGACCGCATGAGCGTCTGTAACACTCAAATGGGGCACTGAGCAGCTCCCATAGCCGCGAAATTGCAGTCGCTCCAGCCGAATTGGCCGAAGCAGCTTCGCAGCAAAGTTATAAGGCGGCCGGAGAGCAGACATTGCCAGGGCGAAAAAAGGACCTCCAGCTCCAATTGTCGCCTTAAAGCTTCGTCTACTAGGTATCTCAGCAGCTGACATGAAGGAGCAGGGATGAGAGGGAGGAGATGGAGGATTCTGAGAGGAAGGAGGAAGTGGGTGGGGCTCGGAAGAAGGGAATCAGGAGAGAGCTGCTTCTGAAGTACTAAGGATGGGGGTCGGGTGGTCCCAAATTAACTTGAAGAGAATAGCCTGCCCCCCTCCAGTAGGCTGACCTCTTATGCTGACCTCTGGAGGGGGCAGAGTAGCGGATTAGACCGCATGAGCGTCTGTAACACTCAAATGGGGCACTGAGCAGCTCCCATAGCCGCGAAATTGCAGTCGCTCCAGCCGAATTGGCCGAAGCAGCTTCGCAGCAAAGTTATAAACATTACATCCTGTCGTCGCTTCTTTCGCGAGCGTGTCTGCCTCGTCATTCCCTACGTACATTCCTGAGTTAGATCGGACCTTAAGCAGGCGTGTGGTAGCAGCAGCGTTGTGTCTGTTGATAATGTGGATGGCGGTGTCTTGCAGGAGGTCGTGGTGTAAGTTTTCCCGGGTCCTGCTGGGATGGTTAATGTGCTGGTTAATGAGCTGCAAGGAGCATAAGCTGTCGGAGTAGATGGTGAGTTCTTCATCTATTTCGGAGTGTATGAGTGCTTGTTGGATTGCCACGAGTTCCGCGCGATTGATGTCGGCAGTGATGCCCTGTCCGCCAGGGTCTATGCGGAGGCAACGTGCAGCGGCCCTGGGGGAGTATACGCCTGCCCCAAGGCGTAGGACGCCGTCTTTGTCTATGGTGGCACTTCCATCTGTGTATAGAGCGAGGCCTGGTGCTTGTAGGATAGCATGTGTGCACGGGAGCACGGGGGGTGTTATGGGTGTGGGGTCTATCTGCATGGGGGTGGGTTGTTGTGCCCAGGTCTTAAGGAGGGAGCTAAGTGCCTTGGGTAGGTGGGTGGTAGGAAGGCCCAGTTGGGTGTGGGGGGCACCTGGTCGTGGGATGGAAGTGGCTCCCATGTCCCTCATGGTTTGGGCCCATGTGGTGGGTGGGTTGTTGAGGTACTTGGCATGGCCAGCTAGGTTTGAGATGGCGATGAGTTTGTAGGTTCCTCTGTGTCTCTTGGCAGGGTTGAGTTTGCCCCCCCTACAGACTAGGGAGGGGGTGAGGGAGTTGGCCTTGGGAGGCAGAGTGGCTAGTTCCATAGCCCATGGGTGATTTAGGAGGGCGTTATGGGCATATGTGGGTTTGTGTGGGACCAAGAGGATGGTGCACGCGGGAATATCAAGGGTGTGAGCATGTATGGCACTGCCTAGTGCCCATCGAACAGCCTTGTTGGCCTCTTCAGGGTTCTGGCTGGTGAGATGTGTGTTTCCCCCGTACCAAGGTTGGGTGTAGCAGTGGGGTCCTAGGCCAAACAGTTGGCCAATGGGGGTGGGGGTGTTGCCCATGGGGAGGTGGGGACTCATTAGGAGGGGTGATGTGTCAAGGTCCGTTGTCATCCCCAGGGTTGACATAGCTTTGTGTATGGCAGGGGAGACATTGGAGATGGTAGTGTCTTTGTGCTGTGATCACTATGAATTAAACTCGATTCTACTATACCCCATTTTGACTAGTATTTATTTATTACGACCCCATGGTTGTTTTTATTGCATTTGATCGTATTTTTTTTATACGACAGGGGTAGTAAATGTTGATACGATAGGGGTAGTAAACCATCAGATGGTGTCGTAAACCGTCAAATTTATACTAACCCAATATACTAGCCCTAGTATATTACCCTATTAGATTCGTTACCTAGTAGATTCCGGTGTAAGAATTCTACAAGAATCCGTGTAGAATTATGGGGGAATAATTCTACTAGAATCCGGGTAGAATTATGGGGTAAGAATTATACTACAATTCGGGTAGAATTCTGGGGTAAGAATTCTGGAGAATTCTCGGGGAATAAATTGGGCAAATTTGGGGATTCTGGTGAATTTGGGGGGAAATTCAGGGGGATTCCGGGGGAATAAATCGGGCAGATTTGGGGGGATTCCGGTGAAATTGGGAGGAAATTCAGGGGGATTCTGATGAATTTGGGGGGAAATTTTGGGGAATTCTTCGATTCAGGGTATAATTCTGGAATCTTACTATAACCCGGGTACAATTCATGGGGTCGGGTAGAATCCGGCTAGAATTTTGGGTTTTGGGAAATCGTACCTCCCCGGATGGCCTGGTAGGAGCAGTGCTTGCACTGTAGATATATTTAAATTATGTATAATAATATACATAGATAATATATATATATATATATATATATATATATAGGTAGGCTCGTGGGGGAACATGGCATGGAACATCTATGTTACATAATAGGATGGCAATGGATGAAACCTAAATTGAAGAGGATTGTAACAATCGATTACTTAAAACTAGTGATGACATAGACCCCCAACACCCCATGGCTGTAGTGATGACATAGACCCCCAATACCCCATGCATGTCACTAGTGATGACATAGACCCCCAACGCCCCATGTCACTAGTGTTGACATAAACCCACAACACCCCATGACTGTAGTGATGACATAGACCCACGATACCCCATGTCAAAAAAAAAAAAAAAAAAAATATATCACTAGTGATGACATAAACCCACAATACCCCATGTCACTTATGACTTTTTTTTTTTTTTTTTTTTTTTACATAGGGAGGAACCAGGAAAGGGAACATCTGATAAAACCTAGCCCTGTGTGACCAAGGAAGAAAAACCAAAGAAGGGGACTAGAAGACATGGACCAAAAGTCCGCTAAGACAAAAGATCCAAGACAACAGATGAAAAGACTAGGGGACCAAAGAACGAGGGACACAAACTAATTACTAGGAGGACAAAGGACAAAGGGCCTTCCGAGCACCACCCCCACCTCCAATCAACACTGTTCCTCCCCAACCAATAAAACACCACTGTAACCTCCTAGAGCAACACAGAAAAAGAAGGAAAGGCATGCACCCGAAGGTCTTGCTGATCTAAGATTAAAACACTGCAGGGCATCACTCCTGTAACAGGCCAGTGCATCAGGGCATCACTCCTTTAGCAAACCAGCACATACTCTCAGCAGCCTAGTAACATGTCGCTAGGTCATCCATGCAGATCAGCAAGCTCTGCATAGACGACCAGAGCGCGGCATGCAACAAAAAACAGGACAGGGCCAAAGCTAACACTAACAAGGTAACTAAAAAAAAATCTAAAGAAGCAAATCAAACTCCTTAGAAAACGTCTTGGACGGTGAAAGGGTAGAACCCCCACAAGATCCACTGACCAGCAAGGAAAACCTTAAAGGCGCACTAAAGCAGCAAGCAAATAAACCGGTTGCCTGTGCATCAGGGCATCACTCCATTAGCATTTCAGCGCAGTCTATCAGCAGCCTAGTATCAAGCCACTAGGTCGCCGATGCAAATCAGCAAGCTCTGCAAAGACAACCAAACGCGGTATGTCTACGGTTCAAAGGTAGCGGTAACAAGGTAACAAAAACTATGTAGCTCCTAAGTAAGCCTCCTGAACCTGCAGACGCAAGATACAACACGGTTCAGGGCATCACTCCTATAACAGTCCAGTGCATCAGGGCATCACTCCATCAGCAGACCGGCGTGCCAGCTCAGCTGTCAAGTAGCATGCAACTTCTTCTCCAATGCAGACCAGCAAGCTCTGTAAGGAAGAAGACCAAAGCAGGGCATGCTACTGATAAACAGGTCCGGGAAGAAGCAAATAAAAACAGGCTTCAGGGCAGGAACAGCAGATCCACCCCCAAAAACTACTATTCCTCTAGGGCAGCAAAATTCTAAGACAAATTGTAACGCTATGGTTTCCAACCAATGTCACACTCCAGGATCGGCAAGTCTCTAATTAGAGAACAAGAAGATGCTGACCAATGCAGACCTTCAAAAGAAGACCTGCTGACTGAGAATTCAAGAAAGAGGGAATGAGTCTCAACAGCACAACACCTGTCTAAGGCCAAAAAACACTGAAATATTGCAGGCTAAATATAAGGCGGCCGGAGAGCAGACATTGCTAGGGCGAAAAAAGGACCTCCAGCTCCAATTGTCGCCTTAAAGCTTCGTCTACTAGGTATCTCAGCAGCTGACATGAAGGAGCAGGGATGAGAGGGAGGAGATGGAGGATTCTGAGAGGAAGGAGGAAGTGGGTGGGGCTCGGAAGAAGGGAATCAGGAGAGAGCTGCTTCTGAAGTACTAAGGATGGGGGTCGGGTGGTCCCAAATTAACTTGAAGAGAATAGCCTGCCTGTGATGACATAGACCCCCAACACCCCATGACACTAGTGATGACATAAACCCCCAACACCCCATGTCACTAGTGATGTCACAAACCCCCAACACCCCATGACACTAGTGATGATATAGACCCCCAACACCCCATGACACTAGTGATGACATAAACCCCCAACACCCCATGACACTAGTGATGACATAGACCCCCAACACCCCATGACACTAGTGAGGACATAGACCCCCAACACCCCATGACACTAGTGATGACATAGACCCCCAACACCCCATGTCACTAGTGATAACATAAACCCCCAACACCCCATGACTCTAGTGATGACATAGACCCCCAACACCCCATGACACTAGTGTTAACATAGACGCCCATCACCCCATGACACTAGTGACGACATAAACCCCCAGCACCCCATGACACTAGTGATGACACCCGGCACTCCATGTGCACCATTTTTTTTTATTTTATTTTTTTACATAGGGAGGAACCAGGAAAGGGAACATCTGATAAAACCTAGCCCTATGTGACCAAGGAAGAAAAACCAAAGAAGATGACTAGAAGACATGGACCAAAAGTCCGCTAAGACAAAAGATCCAAGACAAAAGACGAAAAGACTAGGGGACAAAAGAACGAGGGACATAAACTAATTACTAGGAGGACAAAGGACAAATCGCATGACCATGGCAGCACTCCATCTGCAGCAGCACAAAAAGGAACACAAATTAGTGTCGCTGATAGACAAATGCAAGGGCAGTGACAGAGGAAGACAGAGACAGAGGCAGTGATAGGGGTAGAGAAATAGACAGCAGTAGTGACAGTGACATAGACAGAGACAAAGGCAGTAACACTGATACAGAGCAAGTGACAGAAGCTAGACAATAACATACTTAAACCTAGGTGGAGTACGTAAGAGGCAAAGGTAGAGACATATGTAATGACAGATCAGTGGCAGGGTCAGAGACATAGACGTGAACATATACAGAAAAATCGACAAAGGCAAGGGCAGTGACAGAGACAAGGGAAGCGGCAGACAGAGACAGAGGCGGTAACAAAGGCAGAGACATAGACAGAGGTTAGGGCAATGACATGGCAGACAGAGACAGAAGCACTGATAGAGGTACAGAAATAGACAGCGGTAGTGACAGTGACATGGACACAGGCAGAGGAAGTAACACAGATACAGAGCAAGTGACAGAGGCTGACATAGACAGATAGGCAAAGACAAATAAATATTAAGAGTCAAAGGCAGAGACAAAGGCAAAGACACAGACAAAGGTACTGACAGAGTCAGATGCAGGGTCAGAGACGGAGGCGAGAACATTTACAGAAAATTCGACAAAGGCAAGGGCAGTGACCGAGACAAGGGAAGCGGCAGACAGAGACAGAGGCGGTAACATAGGCAGAGACATAGACAGAGGTTAGGGCAATGACATGGCAGACAGAGTGCAGAGGCTTTTCTCCTGCTGATCATTTTTAGAATTATCGCTCCGCCCATGCAGTGCCCCCAATCCATCCTACTGGAAACCACCTTCAACAACACCCCTCCTTTTCCGTCCATGCCCATCACCTCAAACCAAGTGCTCTCGTCCCAAGCACTCTCGTGGCACCGTCTCAAGGACATCCGCTCAGCTCATCAACAACGAGCTCACCTCCCTCCCGCTGCTGTCCAAGACCTTGACTTCATCCTCTCCTCTCTGCCAGACCCCTGGCGGGATGCTGTCCTCCTTCCTGAACTTCCACCTCCCAAATGGAAGCTCTTTCCCGCTGTGGCCCCTGCTGGTCCCCTTGCAGAGGGGCCAGATCCCCTCACTGGAGAGGACCGTCTTTGGGAGGTCTGGCCCTCTGGCCGGTTACACCCTCTCACCCTTCCTGCCCTTCCCCCCCAAGGACACCCCCAAGCTGCGCTCATCACCCTACGCAAGAAACCTCGAGAAGCATGGTTACGGGCAGACTTTGAGGAGCAGCTGATCCAGCAAGGCCTCCCCCCCCACCAGAGGCAAGAGCTCTTGGAACCATGGCTGGTTGGTCTTTGGGAGGACCTCCAACTGGACCCAACAACATGGGGTCTCCACCTCCATGATGATACTGAGGTGAACCTTCTTGAACTCTCTGTGCGCCAAGCACGGCAGGCCCTTCTTCACCAACATATCATGCAACAAAGCCCCAGTTCCCACCATTTTGTGCCAGGTTATACCGAGGAACGTGCTGCTTGGCCCAGGCTGGGGAGCATTCTACCCCCCTCCACCTTGGACACTCACCCTGGAAAAAAAAAAAACCTAGCACTAACCCTGACCTGCGAGGCCTCCGTGGTCTTGAATCCCGATGGATTGCCTCAGCAACAGAGAGAGCGCTCGTTGTCACCCCTTTTCCAGTCCCCTCCCCTGAAGACCTCCCACAGAACGCTTGGGTGGACTTACAACGTGTCCGCCCCTCCCGTCCAGGCCCAGCAGAGAGAACTGCTCAAAGACAAGACGAACCTCAAGTCTCCCTCCCTCTACGTGCAGGCTTTTCGCAGGTGTGGGTACGCCTCGCTGACAAGACTCTCCACCGTCCTTATACCATCACTTGCCGGAGCTGGCTTCATGGCACCCTGGGCTGCAATGCGTTCCTTGCTCATGTACGAGGACGCTTCCAACGGGTCAACAAAGACGACCCCCCCTCCATAGTCTGCTCCAGCCCTGACTGCTTGCAGCTACACACTACTGACACAATGTCTCACGCTTTCTTGGAATGCCCTGATTCTGCCCCTGTCATAGACTGGCTCCTTTCCACTTGGGAGACCCTCACCGGTGGGCAGCGCCTTCCTCGTTGCCCCTTCTTCCTCCTCGCTGACGACATCACCCTTTGGCCCGGGACACCCCCTCCTCCCTCTACCCTAGGCTTGGCTGCGCGCTTGAAAGAGCTTGGCTTACCAGGCTGGTTGCTGCATTCTGACCTCACTAAAGCTTATGATTCTGTCAACAGGGGATGGCTCCTAAAGACAATGTCAGCCATGGGATTCAATAGTGCGGGCATCACGCGCTGGTGCGATATCCTCATGAATGGCAGCTCTACGCGAGTGCGTCTCAACGGTTTCTTCACTACCTCCTTCCCCAACACTTCCGGCTTCCCTCAGGGTGGGGCCTTGAGCTGTAATCAATGGGTCATCATCTTTGAGCCCTTCATCACCTACAATAACCAACTGAGATCTTGTGGAACTCTGCAATCCTTCCGTCTTCCCTCAGGAGAGTTGGCCCCTGCCACCCTCTCCTTTGCTGACGATGGCAAGCACTTTGTCCTCAACCCAGCCACAGATGGGCCTATCATCAAGGAGACATACGTCGTAGCCAATTCGGCTGGCTTACCCGCCCAGTCTGTTCCCAAGACCCGTCTTCTGCTTCTTGAACTTCCCCCAGACATACCCCTCCCTGCAGATCTGGACCCCGCCCTTGGCACCCATCACTTGACTGGTTACCACCTCCATCCCCCAGACACACCTCACAGATTGCTGGGCGTGCCGTTCGGTGCAGACACTGCCCTTTGCAAGGCTGCAGCCTACCAGCACATGCCCCATAGCATCTCACGTGCAGCAGCTCCATGGCTCTCACGCAATCTCAATGTTATTGGAAGGGCGCATGTTGCTATGCAATGCTTGGCTTCCAAGTTCATCTTCCAGGCTATCTTTGCATCACCACCAGCGCCTCTCCGCCAGCAGTTGCAATCTTCTCTCAATGCCTTTGTTGCAACCTGTAGCCTGCAGGAGGAGGAATAACCACGTCCAGGACACCTCTTCCCCCGCTTCGAGACAGCCGTCCTTCCTTTTCATCGAGGAGGGCTTGCTGTACCCCATCTTGCTTCCCACTTGGCTGCTATGCTGGCCAAGACCACATGGCTCCTCTTCAGTTACACAGGTCACCCCTGGCAGCAGCTCTACCGTCACGAGATTTCTCGGGCTGTGCGCCTTCCTCCAAGCCAAGAGGATACCATGCCCTGGTTACCGCCCCGTCTTCTGTGGACATCGCCTCAATCCCTCTACCCTAAGGTTGTGGTCCTTCCTGCGTATAACCACCTTGGGCGCGATATGGCAGGTCCGTTCGTCCCGGGCTGACAGACTGGACCATTCTGAGCCCCTTCACCACAAGGCTATCTGCCTTGCCCTTGGCCACCTTCACCAAGCCATCGCCAGGGACTGGATGCGCACCCAGACGGATCTTCGACACCTTGATAATGGCGCCTTCTGTCAAGATTGGTGGCGTGGCCTAGATTGCTCTCTCACAGTGGCTTCCTTTGCAAGCTTATGGGCCACCCCCCCGATCTTTTGCACCATGATTGGGGTCACTCCCGGTGACCAGGAGCCTGATACCCGCACCATGGAAATGACAATCCCCATGGCCCCAGCGCTCCCTACAATCCCAGACCCACTCCCAGACCCAGCCCAAGCCCTAGTTCTAGACCCTGATCTAGACCCTGACCCAGATCCAGCCCATTACCCGGATCTAGACCTTGCTCTAGACCCTGACCCAGACCCCGCCCATTCCTGAGCTCTAGACCCTGATCTAGACCCTGACTTAGGTCCAGCCCAAGCCCCAGCTCTAGGCCCCGATCTTGACCCTGACCTAGATCGAGCCCAAGCCCAAGATCAAGACCCTGCCCCAGATCAGGATCAGGTTCCAGATTTGGACACAGCACACGACAACGTTCCAGATCTAGGGCTAGATCTGGACCAAGATCAAGGTCCAGATCTGCGCTAAGATCCAGATCAAGATCTAGATCTTGATACTGTCTCTGTCTTCATTCCTGTTGTACATGCCCAGACCAGTCTTTTAGGTTTTCGCTTTGCTTCCAGTCGTCTTTCTTCTTTTCTGGTTGCCTCCCTGCTTTTGGCTTGTTTTTGCAGTTTCTCCCTTAGTTTGCTTCCCCTAGTTCAGTTTCCACCCTTAGTTGCCTCCTTAGTTTCCCCCTTAGTTGCCTCCTTAGTCCCCCCCCCCCCCCACCACCACCCCCCTCCCCCCCTTTTTTCTCTTAGTTTCTCGCATAGTTTTCCTTTTAGTCCTCCTTAGTTTGCTTCTCCTCTTTCAGTCTTCTGATCCGGTGACGGTTAGAGGTTGCAATGTTATGGCCCCCCCCTTCATAGGTCTTTTTTCTTAGTAGTCCTAGCCCCTTCTCTTGGGCTTCCTGTTTTTGGCTTCTTCCTTGCCTCTCTGGTTTGTTTGTCTTCTGTTCCCGTCCTCCTTTGTCCCTTACGTCGCCCAGGTGGTGTCCGTCCCTTAGCTGTCCCTTAGCCGTTCTTGTCTTTTTCTTTGGTCTTTTCTCCTTGGTCACAAAGGGCTAGGTTTTATCAGTTGCGCCTTTTCCTGGTTCCCCCCTTTGTAAAAAAAAAAAAAAAAAAAAAATCACCACCAACTTAGCCCGGGAAAGTGCAGAGGCTTTTCTCCTGCTGAACATTCGTAGAATTATCGCTCCGCCCATGCAGTGCCCCCAATCCATCCTACTGGAAACCACCTTCAACAACACCCCTCCTTTTCCGTCCATGCCCATCACCTCAAACCAAGTGCTCTCCTCCCAAGCACTCTCGTGGCACCGTCTCAAGGACATCCGCTCAGCTCATCAACAACGAGCTCACCTCCCTCCCGCTGCTGTCCAAGACCTTGACTTCATCCTCTCCTCTCTGCCAGACCCCTGGCGGGATGCTGTCCTCCTTCCTGAACTTCCACCTCCCAAATGGAAGCTCTTTCCCGCCGTGGCCCCTGCTGGTCCCCTTGCAGAGGGGCCAGATCCCCTCACTGGAGAGGACCGTCTTTGGGAGGTCTGGCCCTCTGGCCGGTTACACCCTCTCATCCTTCCTGCCCTTCCCCCCCAAGGACACCCCAAGCTGCCCTCATCACCCTACGCAAGAAACCTCGAGAAGCATGGTTACGGGCAGACTTTGAGGAGCAGCTGATCCAGCAAGGCCTCCCCCCCCACCAGAGGCAAGAGCTCTTGGAACCATGGCTGGTTGGTCTTTGGGAGGACCTCCAACTGGACCAAACAACATGGGGTCTCCACCTCCATGATGATACTGAGGTGAACCTTCTTGAACTCTCTGTGCGCCAAGCACGGCAGGCCCTTCTTCACCAACATATCATGCAACAAAGCCCCAGTTCCCACCATTTTGTGCCAGGTTATACCGAGGAACGTGCTGCTTGGCCCAGGCTGGGGAGCATTCTACCCCCCTCCACCTTGGACACTCACCCTAGCACTAACCCTGACCTGCGAGGCCTCCGTGGTCTTGAATCCCGATGGATTGCCTCAGCAACAGAGAGAGCGCTCGTTGTCACCCCTATTCCAGTCCCCTCCCCTGAAGACCTCCCACAGAACGCTTGGGTGGACTTACAACGTGTCCGCCCCTCCCGTCCAGGCCCAGCGGAGAGAACTGCTCAAAGACAAGACGAACCTCAAGTCTCCCTCCCTCTACGTGCTGGCTTTTCGCAGGTGTGGGTACGCCTCGCTGACAAGACTCTCCACCGTCGTTATACCATCACTTGCCGGAGCTGGCTTCATGGCACCCTGGGCTGCAATGCGTTCCTTGCTCATGTACGAGGACGCTTCCAACGGGTCAACCAAGACGACCCCCCCTCCATAGTCTGCTCCAGCTCTGACTGCTTGCAGCTGCACACTGCTGACACAATGTCTCACGCTTTCTTGGAATGCCCTGATTCTGCCCCTGTCATAGACTGGCTCCTTTCCACTTGGGAGACCCTCACCGGTGGGCAGCGCCTTCCTCGTTGCCCCTTCTTCCTCCTCGCTGACGACATCACCCTTTGGCCCGGGACACCCCCTCCTCCCTCTACCCTAAGGTTGTGGTCCTTCCTGCGTATAACCACCTTGGGCGCGATATGGCAGGTCCGTTCGTCCCGGGCTGACAGACTGGACCATTCTGAGCCCCTTCACCACAAGGCTATCTGCCTTGCCCTTGGCCACCTTCACCAAGACATCGCCAGGGACTGTATGCGCACCCAGACGGATCTTCGACACCTTGATAATGGCGCCTTCTGTCAAGATTGGTGGCGTGGCCTAGATTGCTCTCTCACAGTGGCTTCCTTTGCAAGCTTATGGGCCACCCCCCCGATCTTTTGCACCATGATTGGGGTCACTCCCGGTGACCAGGAGCCTGATACCCGCACCATGGAAATGACAATCCCCATGGCCCCAGCGCTCCCTACAATCCCAGACCCAACCCCAGACCCAGCCCAAGCCCTAGTTCTAGACCCTGATCTAGACCCTGACCCAGATCCAGTCCATTACCCGGATCTAGACCTTGCTCTAGACCCTGACCCAGACCCCCCCCCTCCCCCCCTTTTTTCTCTTAGTTTCTCGCATAGTTTTCCTTTTAGTCCTCCTTAGTTTGCATCTCCTCTTTCAGTCTTCTGATCCGGTGACGGTTAGAGGTTGCAATGTTTTGGCCCCCCCCTTCATAGGTCTTTTTTCTTAGTAGTCCTAGCCCCTTCTCTTGGGCTTCCTGTTTTTGGCTTCTTCCTTGCCTCTCTGGTTTGTTTGTCTTCTGTTCCCGTCCTCCTTTGTCCCTTACGTCGCCCAGGTGGTGTCCGTCCCTTAGCTGTCCCTTAGCCGTTCTTGTCTTTTTCTTTGGTCTTTTCTCCTTGGTCACAAAGGGCTAGGTTTTATCAGTTGCGCCTTTTCCTGGTTCCCCCCTTTGTAAAAAAAAAAAAAAAAAAAAAACTAGTGATGACATAGACCCCCAACACCCCATGTCACTAGTGATAACATAAACCCCCAACACCCCATGACTCTAGTGATGACATAGACCCCCAACACCCCATGTCACTAGTGTTAACATAGACGCCCATCACCCCATGACACTAGTGACGACATAAACCCCCAGCAGCCCATGACACTAGTGATGACACCCGGCACTCCATGTGCACCTTTTTTTTTTTTTTTTTTTACATAGGGAGGAACCAGGAAAGGGAACATCTGATAAAACCTAGCCCTATGTGACCAAGGAAGAAAAACCAAAGAAGAAGACTAGAAGACATGGACCAAAAGTCCGCTAAGACATAAGATCCAAGACAAAAGACGAAAAGACTAGGGGACAAAAGAACGAGGGACACAAACTAATTACTAGGAGTACAAAGGACAAATCGCCTTCCGAGCACCACCCCCCCACCTCCAAGCAACACTGTTCCTCCCCAACCAATAAAACACCACTGTAACCTCCAAGAGCAACACAGAAAAAGAAGGAAAGGCATGCACCCGAAGGTCTTGCTGATCTAAGATTAAATCACTGCAGGGCATCACTCCTGTAACAGGCCAGTGCATCAGGGCATCACTCCTGTAGCAAACCAGCACATACTCTCAGCAGCCTAGTAACATGTCGTTAGGTCACCCATGCAGATCAGCAAGCTCTGCAAAGACGACCAGAGCGCGGCATGCAACAAAAAACAGGACAGGGCCAAAGCTAACACTAACAAGGTAACTAAAAAAATCTAAAGAAGCAAATCAAACTCCTTAGAAAACGTCCTAAACGGTGAAAGGGTAGAACCCCCACAAGATCCACTGACCAGCAAGGACAACCTTACAGGCGCACTAAAGCAGCTGGCACTTTAAAGCAAATAAACCGGTAGCCTGTGCATCAGGGCATCACTCCATTAGCATTTCAGCGCAGTCTATCAGCAGCCTAGTATCATGCCACTAGGTCGCCGATGCAAATCAGCAAGCTCTGCAAAGACAACCAAACGCGGCATGTCTACACTTCAAAGGTAGCGGTAACAAGGTAACAAAAACTATGTAGCTCCTAAGTAAGCCTCCTGAACCTGCAGACGCAAGATACAACACGGTACAGGGCATCACTCCTATAACTGTCCAGTGCATCAGGGCATCACTCCATCAGCAGACCAGCGTGACAGCTCAGCTGTCAAGTAGCATGCCACTTCTTCTCCAATGCAGACCAGCAAGCTCTGTAAGGAAGAAGACCAAAGCAGGGCATGCTACTGATAAACAGGTCCGGAAAAAAGCAAACAAAAACATTCTTCAGGGCAGGAGCAGCAGATCCACCCCCAAATACTACTATTCAGCCCTCTAGGGCAGCAAAATGCTAAGACAAACTGTATCGCTCTGGTTTCCAACCAATGTCACACTCCAGGATCGGCAAGTCTCTAATTAGAGAACAAGAAGATGCTGACCAATGCAGACCTTCAAAAGGAGACCTGCTGACTGAGAATTCAAGAAAGAGGGAATGAGTCTCAACAGCACAACACCAGTCTAAGGCCAAAAAACACTAAAAAATCCGGAGAGCAGACATTGCTAGGGCGAAAAAATGAACCTCCAGCTCCAATTGTCGCCTCAAAGCTTCGTCTACTAGGTATCTCAGCAGCTGACATGAAGGAGCAGGGATGAGAGGGAGGTGATGGAGGATTCTGAGAGGAAGGAGGAAGTGGGTGGGGCTCGGAAGAAGGGAATCAGGAGAGAGCTGCTTCTGAAGTACTAAGGATGGGGGTCGGGTGGTCCCAAATTAACTTGAAGAGAATAGCCTGCCCCCCTCCAGTAGGCTGACCTCTTATGCTGACCTCTGGAGGGGGCAGAGTAGCGGATTAGACCGCATGAGCGTCTGTAACACTCAAATGGGGCACTGAGCAGCTCCCATAGCCGCGAAATTGCAGTCGCTCCAGCCGAATTGGCTGAAGCAGCTTCGCAGCAAAGTTATAAGGCGGGCCGGAGAGCAGACATTGCTAGGGCGAAAAAAGGACCTCCAAGCTCCAATTGTCGCCTCAAAGCTTCGTCTACTAGGTATCTCAGCAGCTGACATGAAGGAGCAGGGATGAGAGGGAGGAGATGGAGGATTCTGAGAGGAAGGAGGAAGTGGGTGGGGCTCGGAAGAAGGGAATCAGGAGAGAGCTGCTTCTGAAGTACTAAGGATGGGGGTCGGGTGGTCCCAAATTAACTTGAAGAGAATAGCCTGCCCCCCTCCAGTAGGCTGACCTCTTATGCTGACCTCTGGAGGGGGGCAGAGTAGCGGATTAGACCGCATGAGCGTCTGTAACACTCAAATGGGGCACTGAGCAGCTCCCATAGCCGCGAAATTGCAGTCGCTCCAGCCGAATTGGCCGAAGCAGCTTCGCAGCAAAGTTATAAGGCGGCCGGAGAGCAGACATTGCTAGGGCGAAAAAAGGACCTCCAGCTCCAATTGTCGCCTCAAAGCTTCGTCTACTAGGTATCTCAGCAGCTGAAATGAAGGATCAGGGATGAGAGGGAGGAGATGGAGGATTCTGAGAGGAAGGAGGAAGTGGGTGGGGCTCGGATGACATAGACCCCCAACACCCCATGACACTAGTGATGACATAAACCCCCAACACCCCATGTCACTAGTGATGTCACAAACCCCCAACACCCCATGACACTAGTGATGATATAGACCCCCAACACCCCATGACACTAGTGATGACATAAACCCCCCAACACCCCATGACACTAGTGATGACATAGACCCCCCAACACCCCATGACACTAGTGATGACATAGGCCCCCAACACCCGATGACACTAATGATGACATAAACCCCCAACACCCCCATGTCACTAGTGATAACATAAACCCCCCAACACCCCATGACTCAAGTGATGACATAGACCCCCAACACCCCATGACACTAGTGTTAACATAGACGCCCATCACCCCATGACAATACTGACGACATAAACCCCCAGCACCCCATGACACTAGTGATGACATCCGGCACTCCATGTGCACCATTTTTTTTTTTTTTTTTTTTTACATAGGGAGGAACCAGGAAAGGGAACATCTGATAAAACCTAGCCCTATGTGACCAAGGAAGAAAAACCAAAGAAGAAGACTAGAAGACATGGACCAAAAGTCTGCTAAGACAAAAGATCCAAGACAACCGATGAAAATACTAGGGGACCAAAGAACGAGGGACAAACTAATTACTAGGAGGACAAAGGACAAATCGCCTTCCGAGCACCACCCCCACCTCCAATCAACACTGTTCCTCCCCAGCCAATAAAACACCACTGTAACCTCCAAGAGCAACACAGAAAAAGAAGGAAAGGCATGCACCCGAAGGTCTTGCTGATCTAAGATTAAAACACTGCAGGGCATCACTCCTGTAACAGGCCAGTGCATCAGGGCATCACTCCTGTAGCAAACCAGCACATACTCTCAGCAGCCTATAACATGTCGCTAGGTCATCCATGCAGATCAGCAAGCTCTGCAAAGACGACCAGAGCGCGGCATGCAACAAAAAACAGGACAGGGCCAAAGCTAACACTAACAAGGTAACTAAAAAAAAATCTAAAGAAGCAAATCAAACTCCTTAGAAAACGTCCTGGACGGTGAAAGGGTAGAACCCCCACAAGATCCACTGACCAGCAAGGAAAACCTTAAAGGCGCACTAAAGCAGCTAGCAAATAAACCGGTTGCCTGTGCACTAGGGCATCACTCCATTAGCATTTTAGCGCAGTCTATCAGCAGCCTAGTATCGCCGATGCGGCCACTAGTATCGCCGATGCAGCCACTAGGTCGCCGATGCAAATCAGCAAGCTCTGCAAAGACAACCAAACGCGGCATGTCTACGGTTCAAATGTAGCGGTAACAAGGTAACAAAAACTATGTAGCTCCTAAGTAAGCCTCCTGAACCTGCAGACGCAAGATACAACACGGTACAGGGCATCACTCCTATAACAGTCCAGTGCAGTCCAGTCCAGTGCAGTCATTATCCTCCGCTACAGTCTTGGCGTGAACGCCAACGCTGCCGTCTTCATCGTGGATATCATCCCACCCTCAGAAGACCCCTTCCTCCACCGCCTGCCACCCTTTCTCCGCTCCCTCTCCCTCCCTGGTCGACCCCCATTCAGCACCTTCTTGGATAAAGATCCTCTCTCTTTCCCCCTCCCCTCCCATTCTGCTCGTTCCCACCTCTCCACCACATCCCCTCTCACTTCTTTCCAGGGCCCTTCTGCTTCCACCCTCCCCTTTACTTCCCCTCCTCCTCCTCCTCCTTCCCCCCTCCCCTTCCCTTCCCCTTCTTCCAACATGGAACCCATCGGGCCCCCGACTTATGGTACCCCTCCTCATTCTCTCCATTTCCCCTGTCCCTCCCACCGTCCAGTCCACAGCACTCTCACCCCACCCTCCTTCTCAACATGGTCCACCACACCATCCCCCTCTCCCAACAGCCCCTACATGTTTCCCTCTACTGAGGCACTCCTCCATGCCGGTTCCCTCAGAGCTCGCCCCAGGTTACAATCTTTTTCAAGCCTTCTCCTGTCGGAGACACACACAGACCCAGTGACTTCAGCAGCCCCCATCGACAGCACCGCCAACACTGAGCCAGGAACTTCACCCGCACCCCCTTCTCCAGATGAAGCACAAGTTTCATACTCCACTTCAGATCCACAGGCAGCTCATCCACATCACCTAGGTGCAGAATTAGATCTAGCCGCAGCTACAGCACCAGAAGCAGCACACTCTCAAGCAACTTCTTCAGCATCAGCTCCTTCTCACGCTTCTGTACCAGCATATGCCCATCAAGAGCAACAACCACCATTAACTTGCTGGCCTGCATTGAAGAAGAAGTGGGCATGCTACTTGACAGCTGAGTGACACGCCGGTCTGCTGATGGAGTGATGCCCTGATGCGCTGGACCGTTATAGGAATGATGCCCTGTACCGTGTTGTATCTTGCGTCTGCAGGTTCAGGAGACTTACTTAGGAGCTACATAGTTTTTGTTACCTTGTTTCTGCTACCTTTGAACTGTAGGCATGCCGCGTTCTGGTCGTCTTTGCAGAGCTTGCTGATCTACATGGGTGACCTAGCAACATGTTATAGGCTGCTAAGAGTCTGTGCTGGTTGCTAAAGGAGTGATGCCCTGATGCACTAGCCTGTTACAGGAGTGATGCCCTGCAGTGTTTTAATCTTAGATCAGCAAGACCTTTGCGTGCATGCCTTTCCTTCTTTTTCTGTGTTGCTCTTGGAGGTTACAGTGGTGTTTTGTTGGTTGGGGAGGAACAGTGTTGCTTGGAGGTGGGGGTGGTGCTCGGAAGGCCCTTTGTCCTTTGTCCTCCTAGTAACTAGTTTGTGTTCCTCGTTCTTTTGTCCCCTAGTCTTTTCGTCTTTTGTCTTCGGATCTTTTGTCTTAGCGGTTTTTTGGTCCATGTCCTCTAGTTTTCTTCTTTGGTTTTTCTTCCTCGGTCACATAGGGCTAAGTTTTATCAGATGTTCCCTTTCCTGGTTCCTCCCTATGTAAAAAAAAAAAAAAAAAAAATTGAGTCACAACTAACATCAGTTGCACCTTCCACTCCAAGATCTGTTTCAGCTTCAGCAGTACCAACATCAGCAGCCTCAGCCTCAGCCTCAGCCTTAGCCTCAGCCACAGCCACAGCCACAGCCACAGCCTCAGCCACAGCCTCAGCCTCAGCGTCAGCATCAGCATCAGCATCAGTATCAGCTCTAGCATCAGCTCCAGCTCTCTCATCCTCGGCATCAGCAGCCTCAGCCTTAGCCTTAGTCTCAGCCTCAGAGTCAGCATCAACATTAGCATCTGTATTAGTTCTAGCATCAGCTCAGCTCCCTCAGCCTCAGCATCAGCATCATCCACAGTGCTATCACCATCAGCACCCTCAGCAACCTCAGCACCAGCATCAGGATCAGCATCAGCATCAGCTCAACCTCCCTCAGCAGCATCAACCTCAGCTCCAGCAACAGCATCAGCATCAGTAGCTAAAGGCTAAAAAACAAAACAAAAAAATTGACTCCATTACAAAACCAAGCTGCACTAGCACAGGCACCTGCAGTAGGAGCCTTGGTTCAGCCACCAACGACAGCAACATCGGGTCTCGGACTTTAGACACCCGCTGCATTGGCACAGTATCAGCATCAGTATTTTTCTTTTGCCCTGGTACAGGGCACACTGAAGGCATCATCGCTGATATTAAGCCTCACTGCCCCATCACGATCCCTCCTAAGACCTATCCTAGGTCCAACAGGCGCATTCTAGGCATCGATGCTTCATTGGTGACTCCGTCATCACCATTTTGTGCGTCTATGCTCCGGCCTAAGCTGCTGACGGAGAGAAGACTTCTTTTCAACTGCGTGCGTCCCAACTTCCCACTGAGGACGACCTCCTTCTCGTTGTTGGTGATTCAAACTGCATTCTTGACCCCTCGATGCGGTCTACCCTCCCACAGACCTCATATTGACCCCCATGAGTCGCATGCAGGGGGCACCTCCCTTGCAGAACATGAATACTACAGCCTACAAGACATCTGGAGGAACACGCACCCGACTGCCAAAGACTCACACATTGGAGCATCCCAGCCTCATCGGGCGGTAGGGCTTGACCGCTGGTGCTTCAGACTCCCTCCTAGCCCTCTTCACAGCCACCTTCCTCCATTCTCCCTACCTCTGGCTTTATCTCTGACCACCGCCCTGTGTCTATAACCTCTCTTCCTAGGCCACGCTCCACCCAAGGGCAAGGTCTGAAGGGTTCCCCTCCTCCTCCTCAACATTCCAGAAGCTTGTGATGAGCTCAAGAACATCATCGCTTCACAATCCCTCCTCCTAAACCTCTTACCCGATTCAGACATCGTCACAAAATGGGACAACATGAAGATAGTTATTCGCACCAGCAGTTGGGCATTTACAAGAAGCATCGCCGTGCCCGCCAGCGTGCCGCCCGCTTAGCAGAGGACGACGCCGGCAGGAATTCCCACACCACAGTGTGGGACCGCCTCCACTTATTGTGGAGGTCCTACACTAATACACGCCTAGACTCCGACACAGTCGCATGAATGCTGAATCAAGAGGGCGAAGAATTCCCCATCTTCTCCAGAGCTACTCACGGTTCCGAACTCATTTCCCATCCTTCTCCAGAGCTACATCCCGGTTCCGAACTCATTCTCGCAACTCCTTACTCCCCCTCCCCCGCAGTGAACGCTGGACGCAGTGGACCTGGCCTGGACCCCTCATCATTGTACCGCCGGCGCTGTCAGTCTGTACTGGTTTTCAGGCTCATAAACGCCGGCCACCAGCATTATATCCCTCATTTCTCGCAACTCCTTACTCCCCATCCCTGCCAGTGAACGCGGAACGCAGTGGACCTGGCCTGGACCCTCATCATTTGTACGCGGCACTGTCAGTCTGTACTGGTTTTCAGGCTCATTAAACGCGGCCACCAGACCTTATCTCCCTCATTTCTCGCAACTCCTATCCCATCCCTCGCAGTGAACGCTGAACGCAGTGGACCTGGCCTGGACCCCTCATCATTGTACCGCGGCAACTGTCAGTCTGTATGGTTTTCAGGCTCATTAAACGCCGGCCACCAGACTTATCTCCCCATTTCTCGCCAACTCCTTACTCCCCATCCCTCGCAGTGAACGCTGGAACGCAGTGGACCTGGCGTGTAGAATAAATAGGCTGGGACCCAGAGAGAGAGTAAGTGGTCATTACAATCAGAAATAAAACAACTACAAAGAGAGGCGAATGCTTAGAACTGACAAGTGGAACAGGCAATGTACAAGAAGCAGCGAAGAGCCTTCAATATCTAAGCAAAGCAATTAGGACTAGTGTCAGAGTATCAAAGCAGAGAGAAAGAGAGAGCTGCAACAAAGCTAAACAAACTAGCTTTGAACAAATGCGCGCAGTCAGGTGCGCGCGAACAGATTCGCTCGGTCAGATGCGCGCGAACAGATGCGCGCGAGTCTCAGCTTTTCGGAGCACCAAAGATCATAGCAAGAGAACGCAGTAATGGCAGCAGACAGTAAATCTTACCTGGGGACCAGAGAGAGAGTAAGTGGTACTCTGCTCTCGTGAGTCCCCTTTATACTGTTCGGGAGGGAATCTACGGAAGGCACTTTGGAAGATTTCACCGGTAGATTCCTTCAGTAGCTACGCGAAGCATCCCTAAACCACGGCCTGCGGTGGCGGAACAACAACGGTTGGCCACCAGCGCTATCTCGTACTCACGAACACAGCCAGCATAGTACTACTGGCTCAGTGGTGTAACGCCATGAGCTATACGGAGATTCGACAAGGGTTCGATTCCCCCTGGGGGCAGCGTTTTGCCTTTACCTAATTAGCATGACATGAAGTCTAGTCCGACATCAAATATCACAAGGCAAAGTGCTAACTGATATTCTAACACTCCCACTCGTGACTGACTGAATGTTCCTAGTTGGTAACTCCCAACCCGAGCATGCACAGCTCAAACTTGCACCTAGGCAGGATTTTAGTGAGTACATCTGCCACCATTTCCTCAGTGGAGATGTAGGGTGAGTCACCTCTGACCTTGCCACTCGCCACCGCGCAAGTGGTGCACAAACTCAATATGTTCGTGCGCACGCAGGAGATGGGGTTCTTCAGCAGCTTAATGGTGGCTTGGTTACCCTTAGATAGGGTAGCTGCTCATAAGCACAATCATTAAAGAAAGATACTCAGAGAGGGAGCCCCCCCCTCTCGGACAGAACCGTGCCACCGAAAAAATGCAAACAATCCTCTCTTCAAGGCCTTTTCACCCCTATACAGCCGTCCTCTTCAACATGCTGTCCACTTCTCGCAAGAGAACTCGGACAGTCCCTACGACCAACAGCCCTGGTGGTCCATCTCTCTTTCCCGAGCACCTCTCTCTCTGAAATGTCCCCTGGTCCCAAACCCGACATCTGCACGCTTAAATATCGCGGCAACACAAGCCGGGATCACACCAGGGGAAACACAGAATGAATGCACAGCATGCCCCTCCTAGGATTAACCTTTGTCTGCATCCAACGCGCAGGACTTCAACACCCCTTAACTCTTTGAGCACATTTCTTGTTTTTTTTTTTTCTTTGGCTTCGGAAACCGCGAGTGGATATGGCAGTGCTCACTGAAGTTAAGAGTCAACCTCATCAACCACCCGAGGACCTTCTTCAACACATCCCCAGGCGCGGGGGCAACTCCCTGGCCAGGCGCAAGATTTTTCTTTTCCCTGGTACGGGCACACTGAAGCATCACATCCTGATATTAACAGCCCTCACTGCCCATCCCAGATCCCGTCCTAGTCCCTATCCTAGGTCCAACAAGGGGCCGCATTCTAGGCATCATCTTCATTGGTGACTACTCCGTCATCAACCATTTTGTGCGTCCTATGCTCCGCCCAAAGCTGCTGACATAGAGACTTTTCTCTTTTCAACTGCGTGCTTCCCAACCTTCCCACTGACGGACGCCTCCATTTCTCCTTGTTGTGCATTCATTCACAACTGCATTCTTGACCCCCCTCGATGCGGTCTAAACCTATACCCGTCCTCGACAACGACGTCAAGTTGACCACATGATCGCATGCAGGGGGCCCTCCCCTGCAGACATCATGAATAACCTCAGCCTGGATCAAGACAAGCTGGAGGAACACGCACCACCCCCCCCGACTGCCGAGACTGTTCACACATTGTAGCATCCCATCCTTCATCGGCGGGTAGGCTTGACCGCTGGCTGGCTCATACTCCCCCTAGCCCCTTCCAGCCACTTCCCTCCACTTTTCTCCACGTACCCCCTGGCTTTAATCTCTGACACCCCCCGCCCTAGTGTCCTTCTAGTAACCCTCAGTTCCTTCCTAGGCAACGCTCCACCCAGGGCCAATGTCTGCCAGGTTCCCCCGCCTCCTCACTCAACATTCCAGAAGCTTTGTGATGAGCTCACAAACACTCATCGCTTCACATCCCTCCGCCTAACCTCTTACCCGTTCAACATATCATCACAAAATGGGACAACAGAAGGAAGTTATTCGCACCAGCAGTTGGGCCATTTAACAAGAGCAATCGCCGTGGCCCGCCACGCACGTGCGCCCCGCTAGCAGAGGACGACGCCAGGGCAGGAATTCTCACAGGTGCAATTGCGTTCGCCCCCATCAATTTCTTTTCCTTGGCACGTTGCCTCACATAGCCCAGGGCTAAGGCATTAGCATCACACTCGCTTGGCCGCAACTCCTTCTCAATGCTCGAAAGCTCTCCTAATCCTTGAGCACCTTTTTTGGGGATTCATCTTCCTCTCTAATCCTTTCCACCCCCTTTTCCCTTTCCCCTCACCTCGCCCCAGTACCACTCAGCTTATCCAGCCTCCAGTGCCACCTCCAACATTCACCTCACAATACCCCCTTTCTGTGTGCTGACCGTCATCTTCAATGATGGAGTCACTATAGGCACTGGAGTAATGCTCTGGACTTTTATAGTGCGGATTCCTCCCCCCCTTTGGGGGACTGTATCCGTCCAAACCCTCACATCACAACCAGGCTAACCAGATCTTTTGCTCACAGCCCTCCCTCGTCCCCTCCCCCCTAGTTGATGCAGTCCCTGCGGAAGGGTGTCAATGGCGTGGCCTAATCACATCATAGGAATGGACCCCCCCCCTTGCCATCTACCGCAGCTGCTTCTCGAGTCTAGGCTCCGCCCAGGTTATGACGGACTTCCCTTGAGTCTACAGCGTTCCATGAAACTGTCCCCGATTCCTTCAAAGGTTTTCAACTCTGCTTCCGATATCAGTTAACAACTCGCCCCCCTATCACCCCCTCCTTCAGGACCATCTGCCTTCTCCCAAGACTTGGTTCAGACCCCAACCTCCCTCGCAGGTTACTCCGTCCTATCACCACTTCTCAATTGCGAACCTTAAGCTGATCCTTTTGATCATGGCTCACCGGCTGCAACGCCCACTGTAATTTCCATTTGACGTCACTCATCAGCTTTCCTCCGCGGGGCAGAGACGATCAGTGACAACCATCCTCTATCACCATAGGCTGGCTTTTTTTTTTTTGCGCGCGTGAAATAGCTTGGCTGACCAGGTGGTTTGCTGGCATCTCTGACCTCACTAAAGCTTATGATTCTGGCACAGGGGTGTCCTAACGACATGTCAGCCATGGGATTCAATAGTGCGGGCATCACCGCTGGTGCGATATCCTCTGAATGAGCTCACGCGAGTGCGTCTCACGGTTTCTTTCTTCACTACCCCTATCTTTATTCATCTCCTACTCCTTCCCCAACACTCCAGGCTTCCCTCAGGTGGGCGCCTTGAGCTGTAAATCAATGGGTCCATCATCTTCTTGAGCCCTCATCACCTACAATATACCATCTGAGATCCTTGTGGAACTCTCTGCAATCCTTCCGTCTTCCCTCAGATAGTTGGCCCCTTGCCCCCCCCACCCCCTCTCGTTTGGCTGACGATGGCAAGCCACTTGTTTGTCCTCCAACCAGCCACAGATGGGACCTAATCACATCAAGGATACATACGTCCGTAGCCAAGTCGGCTGGCTACCATTACCGCCCCCGCCCAGTCTGTTCCTAAGACCCCCCCGCTTCTGCTTACTTGAACTTCCCCCAACATACCCCTCCCTGCGATCTGACCCTCCCGCCCCTTGGCACCCATCAGCTTGAACCTGGTTTACCACACTCCATCCCCAGACCCACACCTCACAGATTGCTGGGCGTGCCGTTCGGTCAGACACTGCCATTTGCAAGGCGCAGCCTACCAGCACATGCCCGCATAGCATCACGTTCAGCAGCTCCATGGCTCTCACGCAATCGCAATGTTATTGGAAGGGCGGCATGTTGCTATGCATGCTTCTTCCAGTTTCACTTCATGCTAACTTGTGCCACCCCCCCACGCCTCTCCGCCAGCAGTTTGCAATCCTTCTCCTCACTCCTTTGTTGCAACCCATCTAAGCCTGCAGACGGAGGAAATCACCACTTCCAGGACACCCCAAAACAACACGTCTTTTCCCCGCTCTCGGGACATCCGTCCTCCTTCCTTTTCATCGGGAGGGCTTGCTGTACCCCATCTGCCCCACTCGGGCCTGCTATGCTGGCAAAGACCACAGGCCCCTTTAGTTACACAGGTCACCCCTGGACAGCCATCTCTACTGACCGGCACGAGATTTTCTCGGGGGGCCCCCCCCTTTTTGGGTTTGGTGGGTTGGGGGGTGTGTGTGTGGTGGGCGCCCTTCCTTCCTCCAGGTCAGCCAAGTGGATACCATGTCCCTGGTTTACCAACCACCGCCCCGTCTTCTGTGGCAAATCGCCTCAATCACCCCAACTTTGGCCCGGAAGTGCAGGAGGCTTTTCTCCTGCTGAAACATTCGTAAATTATCGCTCCGCCCATGCAGTGTCCCCCCCACCATCCTTCTGGAAACCCCTTCAACAACACCCCTCCTTTGTCCGTCCATAGCCCATCACCCTCAAACCAAGTGCTCTCCTCCCAAGCACTCCTTGTGGCACCGTCTCAGGACAGTCCGCTCAGCTCATAAACAAGAGCTCACCCCTCCCTCCCGCTCTTTCCAAGACCGTGGACTTCATCCTCTCCTCTCTCTCTGCCAGACCCCTGGCGGGATGCTGTCCCCTCCTTCTGAACTCCATCCACCCCACCTCCCAAGTGGAAGTCTCTTTCCCCGCTGTGGCCCCCTGCTGGGGTCCCCTTGCAGAAGGGGCCCGATCCCCTCACTGGGAGGACCCGTCTTTGGGAGGGTCTGGCCCTCTGGCCGGTTTACACCCTCTCACCCCTTTTCCCCGCCCTTCCCCCCCAGGAAAACACCCCCAAGCTGCCCTCATCACCCTACGCAAGAAACCCTCGAGAGCTTGTTACGGGCAGAATTTGAGAGCAGCTGATCCACAAGGCCTCCCCCCCCACCAGAGTCAAGAGCTCTTGGAAACCTGAGCTGTTTGTCTTTGGGAGACTCGCTCCACCTTGACCGCCAACAACATGGGGTCTCACCTCCATGATGATACTGGTAACCTTCTTGACCTCTGTGCGCCAATCACGGCAGGCCCTTCTTCACCAACAGATCATCTGCAACAAGACCCCCAGTTTCCCACCATTTGTGCCAGCTTATACCCGAGGAACGTGCTGCTTTGGGGCCCGTCTGTGGAGCAGTCTCTTCTACCCCCCTCCACCTTGCACGCACCCTGCACTAACCCTGACCTGCGAGCCGTCCGTGGTCTTGAGATCCCGATGAGCTTGCCTCAGTCAACCAGAGAGAGCTCTCGTTTCACCCACCCGCCACCCCTATTCCATCCTCATTCCCCTGAAGACTCCCACAGAAACGCTTGGTGGACTTTACAACCGTGTCCCCCCCCTCCCGTCAGTCGTGCCCAGCGGAGGACTGCCCAAAGACAAACGACCTCAAGTCTCCCTCCCCTCTACGTGCATGCTTTCCATGGTGGGTACGCCTCGCTGACAAGACTCTCCAACCGTCCTTATTACCATCCCTTGCCGAGCTTGCTGCATGTGCCCCTGGCTTATGCTTCCTTGCTCATGGTACGGGACGCTTCACGGTTCACCAAGACGCCCCCCCTCCATAGTCTGCTCCAGCCCTGACGCTTGCATCTGCACACTGCTGACACATGTCTCACAACTCTTTCTTTGTAATGCCACTGATTCTGTCTTCTGCCCCTCATAGACTGGCTCCTTTCCACTTTGAGACCCCAACCGGTGGCGCGCCTCTCCTCGTTGCCCCCTTCTTCCTCCTCGGGGACGACTCACCCCCCCCTTTTGTTTTTTTTTTTGTTTTTTTTTTTTTGGGGGGACCGGACCCCCCTCCCCACTCACACTAAGGTTGTGGTGTCCTTCCTAGCGTATAACCACCTTGGGCTCGATATGTCAGGTCCGTTCGTCCTCGGGTCGGACACTGGAACCTTCTGAGCCAGCCCCTTCACCACAAGGCTTATCTGCCTTGGCCCTTGGCCACCTTCACCAGCCAAAATCGCCAGGAGACTGGAAGCGCACCAGGACGGATCTTCGACACCTTGATAATGGCGCCTTCTGTCAAATTGGTGCGTGCCTAATTGCTCTCTCACAGTGGCTTCTTTGCAAGCTTATGGGCCACCCCCACCGATCTTTTGCACCATGATTGGGCCACTCCCGTTGACCAGATCATTATACCGCACCAATGGAATGAACACTCCCCCAGTCCCCACGCTCCCTACATCCCAGAGACCCCAACCCCAGACCCAGACCAAGCCCTAGTTCTAGAGACCCTGATCTAGACCCTTGACCCCGACGCCCATTACCCCACCCACCCCCGGCTCTAGACCTTGCTCTAGACCTGACCCAGACCCGCATCCCATTCCCGAGCTCTATACTGATCTACCCTGATTTAGGTCCAGCAGCCCAAGCCCCGCTCTAGCCCCCGTCCTTGACCCTGACCCTAGATCCACCCGAAGCCCAAGATCAAGTACCCTGCCCCAGTAGGATCAGGTTCCAGATTTGGACCACGCACCGACACGTTCAGATCTAGGGCTAGATCTGGACCAGATAGGTCAGATCTGCGCTACTCCCGACAAGATTGGTTCGTGATAACTGTTCTGTCTTCATTCCTGTTTTGTTTACCTTTCCCAGACCAGTCTTTAGGTTTTTCGCTTTGCTTCCAGTTGTCTTTCTTCTTTTCTGGTTCCTCCTGCTTTTGTGCCTTTTTTTTGCAGTTTCTTCTCTCTCTCCTAGTTTTGCTTCCCTAGTTCAGGTTCCACCTTAGTTGCCTCTATTTTCCCCCCTCATGGTCCTTCGGTCCCCCCCCCCTCCCCCCACCTTTTTTCTCTTAGTTTCTTCTCTCTCGCCTAGTTTTCCTTTTATTCTCCTTAGTTTTGCATCTCCTCTTTCATCAGTCTTTCTGATCCGCGTGACGGTTGAGGTTGCAATGTTATGCCCCCATGCCCCCATGATTGGCCCAGCCCCCCCCCCCCCTTCATAGGGTCGTTTTTCCCTTAGTAGTCCTATCCCCTTCTCTGGGCTCCTGTTTTTGGCTTCTGCCTTGCCTCATCTGGTTTGTTTGTCTTCTGTTCCCCCCCCCCGTCCTCCTTTGTCCCGTTACGTCGCCCAGGTGGTTGGTCCCGTCCCTTAGCTGTCCCTTTAGCCGTTCTTGCCTTTTCTTTGGTCTTTTCCTCCTGGTCACAAAGCTAGGTTTTATCAGTTGCGCCTTTTCCTGGTTCCCCCCTTTGTAAAAAACAAAACAAAAAAAAAAAAAAAATCACGCTGGAACATGTGAGCGAACCAGTTAGTTGCACCTTTCTGGACCATCCTACTCCACCAGCGGAACCCACTACCCTAACCCCCCAACCCCACCACCACGATGAAGCTGAACAGTGAGGACGAAGACTTGCCCCCCCTTTGCACATGGATACTGACTCGATGAGGAAGATGAGGACAATTGACTCCCACTGCCTTACCTTCAAGATGCCCCTACCCTCATCCTCCGGCCCCCCCCCGGCGATCATCCAGACTCAGGCAGGCACCCTTCAGACAGTGGTGGCCACCTCATGCTGCTGTTGTTTGAACTTCAGCCTGAGCCAGTGTCTGTGAAGGAAGCTCTCGCAGGTCCCGAAGCTCAGCAGTGGAAGCTTGCAATGGATGAAGAGTATGCAGCTCTGCTCCACAACAAGACTTGGGAGGTTGAGGACAGGCCCCCTGGAACCAATGTTACTCCCTGTCAAGTGGATCTTCAAGAGGAAGCGAGACGCTGACCGGGTAACATCGAGCGCTACAAGGCTCGCCTGGTAGTTGTTGGATGCAGGCAGCGGGAGGGTCTCGACTACAATGAGATATATGCACCTGTAGGGAAGCACGCAACTCTGCGCACCCCTCTTGGCTGTCACAGCTCACCGCGATCTTGAACTGCATCAGCTGGACGTTGCCAACGCGTTCCTCAATGGGGAACTGGAAGAGGATCTGTGGATGCAGCAACCTCCAGGTTTTGCAGTTGGGGAAGCGACCGCGATGCCATTTGCGCAAGACTCTCTATGGTCTGAAGCAGAGCCCCCGTGCTTGGTATGCAAACTTGCGCTCCCAGCTGAGGGCCATTGGCTTTAATGCCTTTGTGGCCGACCCTGGATTGTTCATCATGATGGCTGGCTCTGGTGACTGGACCTATGTGCTGATCCATGTCGACGACATCCTGATTTGCCGGTTTAGCGGAAGGAGTCACACTGGTGAAAACCAAGCTGGCTGAAGTCTTCAAATCAAGGACATGGGGGAATCCTCCTTCTATCCTTGGTATGGACATCATCAGGGACAGAGGGAATGAAGAAACTCCTCTTGACTCAGAAAAGGTATGTGGCTGACCTCATGGACAAGTTTGCCTCACATGCCAAGTCAAAGAAGGGTGCCACTATCCCCAACCACCAAGCTGACCATGGCAGGAGAGCCTATGGACCAGACTGTGTGAGCTACAGCGAGATCATTGGGTCTCTGATGTATCTTGCAGTGTGCACCAGGCCTGACCTCTCACAGTCAGTGGGAGCTTTGGCCAGATACATGGCAAACCCCACTGAGGACCACCTGGCTGCTGCAAAGCATGTGTTGGCGTACATTTCTGGCACTCTGGACTATGGGTTGTTCTTTGGAGGCAGTGATCTGCTGGAGCTTCAGGGCTTCGCTGAACTCAGACTTCGCTGGAGACACTGACACACGGAGGTCGACGACTGGCTACGCTTTCAGGCTGAATGGAGCTGTGGTTCTCCTGGCAGAGCGACTGCAGCCCACGGTGGCGCACTCCACCACAGAGGCTGAGTACATGGCTGCTGGTGCAGCTGTCAAGGAAGCACTCTGGTTCAGGAAGCTTCTACCTGAGTTTGGAAATGGTGCTAGGAGCAGTACCTATCTACGGTGACAACCAAGCAGCCATTAAGCTGCTGAAGAACCCCATCTCCTGCGTGCGCACGAAGCATATGATGTTGTGCACCACTTTGCGCGTGAGCGAGTGGCAAGGTCAGAGGTGACCTTCACCTACATCTCCACTGAGGAAATGGTGGCAGATGTACTGACTAAAATCCTGCCTAGGTGCAAGTTTGAGCTGTGCAGGCTCGGGTTGGGAGTTACCAAACAAGTAGGAACATTCAGTTAGTCACGAGTGGGAGTGTTAGAATATCAGTTAGCACTTGCCTTGTGATATTTGATGTCGGGACTAGACTTCATGTCATGCTAATTAGGTAAAGGAAAAACGCTGCCCCCAGGGGGATTCGAACCCTGTCGAATCTCCGAATAGCTCATGGCGTTACACCACTGAGCCAGTAGTACTATGTTGTGGCCGTGTTTTGTGAGTACCACATAGCCCTGGTGGCCAACCGGTTGTTACCGCCCGATGGCCGGTTTAGGGATGCTTCGCGGTAGCTACTGAAGGAATCTACCGGTGGAATCTTCCAAAGATGCCTTCCGTAGATTCCCTCCCGAACAGTATAAAAGAGGACTCACGAGAGCAGAGTACCACTTACTCTCTCTCTGGTCCCCACGTAAGATTTACTGTCCTACTGCCATTACTGCGTCTCTTGCTATGATCTTTGGTGCTCCAGAAATGTGAGACTCGCGCGCATCTGTTCGCGCGGCATCTGACCGAGCAAATCTGTTCGCGCGACCTGACTGCGCGCATTTGTTCAAAGCTAGTTGTTTAGCTTTGTTTGCAGCTCTCTCTTTCTCTTGCTTTGATACTCTGACTCTTAGTTCTAATTGCTTTGCTTAGATATTGAAGGCTCTTTGCCTGCTTCTTGTACATTGCCTGTTCCCACTTGTCAGTTCTAAGGCATTCGCTTCTCTTTGTAGTTGTTTTGTTTCTGATGTAATCACCACTTACTCTCTCTCTGGTCCCCAGCCTATTTATTTATAGGTTATGGGCTCATCGCGCTAAAGTGCTGGATTGCACCCCACTGCGGATTGAATTGGAGCTGGCTGGATTGCCCCTCCTTTTAGCTGGACTGCTTTGTTGTGCTGGACTGCACAGACCCCCTCTTCTTCAGCTCCTAGTACTGTGCTAGACTGCATAGTTGTCTGAAGCTGGACTGCTCCATCTTTTTGCTGGACTGCAAACTGTTAGAATATCAGTTAGCACTTGCCTTGTGATATTTGATGTCGGACTAGACTTCATGTCATGCTAATTAGGTAAAGGCAAAACGCTGACCCTAGGGGGAATCGAACCCTTGTCGAATCTCCTTATAGCTCATGGCGTTACACCACTGAGCCAGTAGTACTATGCTGTGCTGTGTTTTGTTAGTACGAGATAGCGCTGGTGGCCAACCGGTTGTTATCGCCCGATGGCCGGTTTAGGGATGCTTCAAGGTAGCTACTGAAGGAATCTACCGGTGGAATCTTCCAAAGATGCCTTCCGTAGATTCCCTCCTGAACATGTTTTAATCTTAGATTAGCAAGACCTTTGCGTGCATGCCTTTCCTTCTTTTTCTGTGTTGCTCTTTGAGGTTACAGTGGTGTTTTGTTGGTTGGGGAGGAACAGTGTTGCTTGGAGGTGGGGGTGGTGCTCGGAAGGCCCTTTGTCCTTTGTCCTCCTAGTAACTAGTTTGTGTTCCTCAGTCTTTTGTCCCCTAGTCTTTTCGTCTTTTGTCTTCGGATCTTTTGTCTTAGCGGTTTTTTGGTCCATGTCCTCTAGTCTTCTTCTTTGGTTTTTCTTCCTTGGTCACATAGGGCTAGGTTTATCAGATGTTCTCTTTCCTTGTTCCTCCCTATGTACAAAAAAAAAAAAAAAAAAAAAAAAAAAGTATAAAAGGGGACTCACGAGAGCAGAGTACCACTTACTCTCTCTCTGGTCCCCAGGTAAGATTTACTGTTCTGCTGCCATTACTGCGTCTCTTGCTATGATCTTTGGTGCTCCAGAAACCTGAGACTCGCGCGCATCTGTTCCGCGCGCATCTGACCGAGCGAATCTGTTCGCGCGCACCTGACTGCGCGCATTTGTTCAAAGCTAGTTGTTTAGCTTTGTTTGCAGCTCTCTCTTTCTCTCTGCTTTGATACTCTGACACATAGTCCTAATTGCTTTGCTTAGATATTGAAGGCTCTTCGCCTGCTTCTTGTACATTGCCTGTTCCCACTTGTCAGTTCTAAGGCATTCGCCTCTCTTTGTAGTTGTTTTATTTCTGATGTAATCACCACTTACTCTCTCTCTGGTCCCCAGCTTATTTATTTTACAGGTTATGGGTTCATCGCGCTAAAGTGCTGGATTGCACCCCACTGCGGATTGAATTGGAGCTGGCTGGATTGCCCCTCCTTTTAGCTGGACTAATTTGTTGTGCTGGACTGCACAGCCTCCCTCTTCTTCAGCTCCTAGTAATGTGCTGGACTTCATAGTTGTCTGAAGCTGGACTGCTCCATCTTTTTGCTGGACTGCAAAACCCCCTCTGCAACCTTCTCTACCTCATCCATCTGCTTTACAATGGAGGACACAAGGGTCTCTATGTCCAAGTTGGATGACAACAATTATGGTGTCTGGAGTTTTAGGATGATGGCATGCCTTGCCTTGAAGAAGGTGTCCAAGGCTATTTCAGAGGACACGGTGGACCCTGAGGATGATCTGCAAGCAAGATCCTTGCTGGTAATTCAGGTGAAGGATCACCTACTGCCCTTCATCAAGAATGAGAAGTCTGCCAAGGGCATGTGGTTGAAGCTTGAGGAGCTGCACAAGAACAAGTCCAGAGCTCGCTTGAATCTGATGCGCCGAGAGCTGGCGCAACTGAAGAAGGAGCCCAAGGAGACTGTAGCCAAGTACACTTCCCGTGCGGAGTCACTCAGGGATCAGCTTGCAGCAGCAGGGGATACCACCTCTTCTGCTGACCTGATCAGCACTGTGTTGAATGGACTGCCTAAGGAGTTTGACACTGCAGTCCAAATCCTGGAGGCAGAGGACAACTCGGACCTGAGTGATGTCCTGGCCAGACTCTTGATTGCTGAAGCAAGGATGAGTAGGAAGGATGATCGTACTAGAGCTGAGGACCACGGCTCTGCTCTTGCTGGACATGGCGGCACCCCCCCATCGCGTCCAGGTCAGGCTCGTCCGGGTCAGACCACGGACAAGGACAAGAGGACCTGCTACTACTGTGGTAACGCGGGTCACATTGCAAAGGATTGTCGCAAGAAGAAATCTGACAAAGCCTCCGGGAAGTATACTCCCAAGACCCAGCCGGGTAACAACGCCACAGTCGCCACTGCCTTCACCTGCTCGGGTGGCACTGCTGCACTCACTGATGAGGACTTGCCCCCTTTGATTGGTGAAGTGACTTGGATGCTGGACTCAGGTGCTTCCCACAACATCACGGGGGACCGCGATCTGCTTGTGAACATCAGACACCTGGACACACCACTCCAATTCAGGTTTGCTGACTGAGTGGGACATCGGGCAGAGTACGCTGGCGACGTCTTCCTGGAATCTGTAAATGGAGAGTATGTTCAGCTGCAGAATGTCCATTATGTCCCTGCATCTGCCAGAAATCTGATCTCCCTCTCAAGCGTTATGCGGAACGGAGCTCAGATAGAATACTGGGACGACACACGTTGTATCTTTGCCAAGAATGGTGTGCGCATCGAAGCGGTTTGCATCAACGGCGTGTATGAGGTGGAAGGGATGGTGCCCGAGGCAGACATGCCAGTTGCTCCTCTTTTTACTGACGGTACTGTGTGCGCTGCAGTTGAGACGCCGGAGCTTTGGCATGCCAGGTTTGGTCATCTGGGGATGACAAACTTGGCCACTCTGCAGGCCAAGCAGATGGTACATGGCATGAAGGTAGAAGCTGAGGCATTCAAGGACTTCAAGGATCCCTGCGAGGCTTGCGTGCTGTCAAAGCAGACCCGCGATCCTTTTCCTGCCAGTAAGTCAGTACCTGTGAAGGGATTGCTTCATGTGGACCTATGTGGTCCTATCACACCTGCCTCTCTAGGGCAGAGCAAGTACTTCCTGGGTGTGTTGGAGGACCACTCCAGGTACAGCTTTGTCATCATGCTGAAGACCAAGGACCAGGCATCAGCAGCCCTGCATGACCTCATTCTCATGCTGCAGACTCAACATGGCATCACTGTCAAGATAGTGCGCTCGGACAGAGGAGGAGAATTCTGCAATGGTGAACTCGCTGCCTTCTTTGCTTCCAGAGGGATTGTCCATCAAACCACAGCCCCTTACAGCCCCGAGAGCAATGGCGCGGCGGAGCGTTTGAACAGGACCCTAATGGAAAAGGTTAGGGCCCTCCTGCTTCACAGTGGTGCCCCCTTCTACATTTGGGCTGAGGGCCTACAGACAGCTAACACCTTAAGGAATGCCTCCCCAGTCAGTGGCCGGGAGCTTACGCCTCACCAGCTGCTGACAGGGTCAGTCCCAGAAGTATCCCACTTCAAGATTTTTGGGTGCATGGCCTTTGCCCATGTGCCCAAGCTGAAGCGGCGCAAGCTGGATGCTGTAAGCAGACCATGTGTCTTCATTGGGTACGAGGCCAACTCCAAGGCATACCGGATCCTGGATCCAGACGGCAAGACTGTGCGTGTGGCTCGGGATGTTACCTTCCATGAGGGTGTCTTCCCATACAACACGCCGACGCCACCGGCCCATATGAATGATGAGCCACTGTGCATTGTAGACATCAAGCTGGAACCTGATGAGGAACCAGTTAGTGCACCTTCTGGCACCTCTCCAGCGGCACCCACTACCCCGACGGATGAAGCTGACAGTGAGGACGAAGACTTGCCCCCTTTGCACATGGATACTGACTCAGATGAGGAAGATGAGATCATTGGCTACACTGCCTACTCAAGATGCACCTCCTCCGCGGCGATCATCTAGACTCAGGCAGGCACCTTCAGAGTGGTGGGCCAGCTCAGCTGCTGTTGTTAAACTTCAGCCTGAGCCAGTGTCTGTGAAGGAAGCTCTCGCAGGTCCCGAAGCTCAGCAGTGGAAGCTTGCAATGGATGAAGAGTATGCAGCTCTGCTCCACAACAAGACTTGGGAGGTTGAGGACAGACCCCCTGGAACCAATGCACTCCTTGTCAAGTGGATCTTCAAGAGTAAGCGAGACGCTGCCGGTAACATCGAGCGCTACAAGGCTCGCCTGGTAGTTGTTGGATGCAGGCAGCGGGAGGGTCTCGACTACAATGAGATATATGCACCTGTAGGGAAGCACGCAACTCTGCGCACCCTCTTGGCTGTCACAGCTCACCGCGATCTTGAACTGCATCAGCTGGACGTTGCCAACGCGTTCCTCAATGGGGAACTGGAAGAGGATCTGTGGATGCAGCAACCTTTAGGTTTTGCAGTTGGGGGAAGCGACCGCGCATGCCATTTGCGCAAGACTCTCTATGGTCTGAAGCAGAGCCCCCGTGCTTGGTATGCAAACTTGCGCTCCCAGCTGGAGGCCATTGGCTTTAATGCCTCTGTGGCCGACCCTGGATTGTTCATCATGATGGCTGGCTCTGGTGACTGGACCTATGTGCTGATCCATGTTGACGACATCCTGATTGCCGGTTTAGCGGAAGGAGTCACACTGGTGAAAACCAAGCTGGCTGAAGTCTTCAAAATCAAGGACATGGGGGAATCCTCCTTCTACCTTGGTATGGACATCATCAGGGACAGAGGGATGAAGACACTCCTCTTGACTCAGAAAAGGTATGTGGCTGACCTCATGGACAAGTTTGCCTCACATGCCAAGTCAAAGAAGGTGCCACTATCCCCAGCCATCAAGCTGACCAAGGCAGGAGAGCCTATGGACCAGACTGTTGTGAGCTACAGCGAGATCATTGGGTCTCTGATGTATCTTGCAGTGTGCACCAGGCCTGACCTCTCACAGTCAGTGGGAGCTTTGGCCAGATACATGGCAAACCCCACTGAGGACCACCTGGCTGCTGCAAAGCATGTGTTGGCATACATTTCTGGCACTCTGGACTATGGGTTGTTCTTTGGAGGCAGTGATCTGCTGGAGCTTCAGGGCTTCGCTGACTCAGACTTCGCTGGAGACACTGACACACGCAGGTCGACGACTGGCTACGCTTTCAGGCTGAATGGAGCTGTGGTCTCCTGGCAGAGCCGACTGCAGCCCACGGTGGCGCACTCCACCACAGAGGCTGAGTACATGGCTGCTGGTGCAGCTGTCAAGGAAGCACTCTGGTTCAGAAAGCTTCTACCTGAGTTTGGAATGGTGCTAGGAGCAGTACCTATCTACGGTGACAACAAAGCAGCCATTAAGCTGCTGAAGAACCCCATCTCCTGCGTGCGCACGAAGCATATTGATGTTGTGCACCACTTTGCGCGTGAGCGAGTGGCAAGGTCAGAGGTGACCTTCACCTACATCTCCACTGAGGAAATGGTGGCAGATGAACTGACTAAAATCCTGCCTAGGTGCAAGTTTGAGCTGTGCAGGCTCGGGTTGGGAGTTACCAACAAGAAGGAACATTCAGTCAATCACGAGTGGGAGTGTTAGAATATCAGTTAGCACTTGCCTCGTGATATTTGATGTCGGACTAGACTTCATGTCATGCTAATTAGGTAAAGGCAAAACGCTGCCCCCAGGGGGAATCGAACCCTTGTCGAATCTCCGTATAGCTCATGGCGTTACACCACTGAGCCAGTAGTACTATGCTGTGCTGTGTTTTGTGAGTACGAGATAGCGCTGGGGTCGTTGTTGCATCCACAGATCCTCTTCCAGTTCCCCATTGAGGAACGCGTTGGCAACGTCCAGCTGATGCAGTTCAAGATCGCGGTGAGCTGTGACAGCCAAGAGGGTGCGCAGAGTTGCGTGCTTCCCTACAGGTGCATATATCTCATTGTAGTCGAGACCCTCCCGCTGCCTGCATCCAACAACTACCAGGCGAGCCTTGTAGCGCTCGATGTTACCGGCAGCGTCTCGCTTCCTCTTGAAGATCCACTTGACAAGGAGTGCATTGGTTCGAGGGGGTCTGTCCTCAACCTCCCAAGTCTTGTTGTGGAGCAGAGCTGCATACTCTTCATCCATTGCAAGCTTCCACTGCTGAGCTTCGGGACCTGCGAGAGCTTCCTTCACAGACACTGGCTCAGGCTGAAGTTTAACAACAGCAGCTGAGGTTGCCCACCACTCTGAAGGTGCCTGCCTGAGTCTGGATGATCGCCGCGGAGGAGGTGCATCTTGAGTAGGCAGTGGAGCAATGTCCTCATCTTCCTCATCTGAGTCAGTATCCATGTGCAAAGGGGGTAAGTCTTCGTCCTCACTGTCAGCTTCATCCGTCGGGGTAGTGGGTGCCGCTGGAGAGGTGCCAGAAGGTGCACTAACTGGTTCCTCATCAGGTTCCAGCTTGATGTCTACAATGCACAGTGGCTCATCATTCATATGGGCCGGTGGCGTCGGCGTGTTGTATGGGAAGACACCCTCATGGAAGGTAACATCCAGAGCCACACGCACAGTCTAGCCGTCTGGATCCAGGATCCGGTATGCCTTGGAGTTGGCCTCGTACCCAATGAAGACACCTGGTCTGCTTACAGCATCCAGCTTGCGCCGCTTCAGCTTGGGCACATAGGCAAAGGCCTTGCACCCTAAAATCTTGAAGTGGGATACTTCTGGGACTGACCCTGTCAGCAGCTGGTGAGGCGTAAGCTCCCGGCCACTGACTGGGGAGGCATTCCTTAAGGTGTTAGCTTTCTGTAGGCCCTCAGCCCAAAGGTAGAAGGGGGCACCACTGTGAAGGAGTAGGGCCCTAACCTTTTCCATTAGGGTCCTGTTCAAACGCTCCGCCGCGCCATTGCTCTCGGGGCTGTAAGGGGCTGTGGTTTGATGGACAATCCCTCTGGAAGCAAAGAAGGCAGCGAGTTCACCATTGCAGAATTCTCCTCCTCTGTCCGAGCGCACTATCTTGACAGTGATGCCATGTTGAATCTGCAGCATGAGAATGAGGTCATGCAGGGCTGCTGATGCCTGGTCCTTGGTCTTCAGCATGATGACAAAGCTGTACTTGGAGTGGTCCTCCAACACACCCAGGAAGTACTTGCTCTGCCCTAGAGAGGCAGGTGTGATAGGACCACATAGGTCCACATGAAGCAGTCCCTTCACAGGTGCTGACTTACTGGCAGGAAAAGGATCGCGGGTCTGCTTTGACAGCACGCACGCCTCGCAGGGATCTTTGAAGTCCTTGAATGCCTCAGCTTCTACCTTCATGCCCTGTACCATCTGCTTGGCCTGCAGAGTGGCCAAGTTTGTCATCCCCAGATGACCAAACCTGGCATGCCAAAGCTCCGGCGTCTCAACTGCTCTTCCAAGCCCCACCCACTTCCTCCTTCCTCTCAGAATCCTCCATCTCATCCCTCTCATCCCTGCTCCTTCATGTCAGCTGCTGAGATACCTAGTAGACGAAGCTTTAAGGCGACAATTGGAGCTGGAGGTCCTGTTTTCGCCCTAGCAATGTCTGCTCTCCGGCCTTCTAACTTTGCTGCGAAGCTGCTTCGGCCAATTCGGCTGGAGCGACTGCAATTTCGCGGCTATGGGAGCTGCTCAGTGCCCCATTTGAGTGTTACAGACGCTCATGCGGTCTAATCCGCTACTCTGCCCCCTCCAGAGGTCAGCATAAGAGGTCAGCCTACTGGAGGGGGGCAGGCTATTCTCTTCAAGTTAATTTGGGACCACCCGACCCCCATCCTTAGTACTTCAGAAGCAGCTCTCTCCTGATTCCCTTCTTCCGAGCCCCACCCACTTCCTCCTTCCTCTCAGAATCCTCCATCTCCTCCCTCTCATCCCTGCTCCTTCATGTCAGCTGCTGAGATACCTAGTAGACGAAGCTTTAAGGCGACAATTGGAGCTGGAGGTCCTTTTTTCGCCCTAGCAATGTCTGCTTTCCGGCCGCCTTCTAACTTTGCTGCGAAGCTGCTTCGGCCAATTCGGCTGGAGCGACTGCAATTTCGCGGCTATAGGAGCTGCTCAGTGCCCCATTTGAGTGTTACAGACGCTCATGCGGTTTAATCCGCTACTCTGCCCCCTCCAGAGGTCAGCATAAGAGGTCAGCCTACTGGAGGGGGGCAGGCTATTCTCTTCAAGTTAATTTGGGACCACCCGACCCCCATCCTTAGTACTTCAGAAGCAGCTCTCTCCTGATTCCCTTCTTCCGAGCCGCACCCACTTCCTTCTTCCTCTCAGAATCCTCCATCTCCTCCCTCTCATCCCTGCTCCTTCATGTCAGCTGCTGAGATACCTAGTAGACGAAGCTTTAAGGCGACAATTGGAGCTGGAGGTCCTTTTTTCGCCCTAGCAATGTCTGCTGCTCTCCGGCCGCCTTCTAACTTTGCTGCGAAGCTGCTTCGGCCAATTCGGCTGGAGCGACTGCAATTTCGCGGCTATGGGAGCTGCTCAGTGCCCCATTTGAGTGTTACAGACGCTCATGCGGTCTAATCCGCTACTCTGCCCCCTCCAGAGGTCAGCATAAGAGGTCAGCCTACTGGAGGGGGGCAGGCTATTCTCTTCAAGTTAATTTGGGACCACCCGACCCCCATCCTTAGTACTTCAGAAGCAGCTCTCTCCTGATTCCCTTCTTCCAAGCCGCACCCACTTCCTCCTTCCTCTCAGAATCCTCCATCTCCTCCCTCTCATCCCTGCTCCTTCATGTCTGTTAGAATATCAATTAGCACTTGCCTTGTGATATTTGATGTCGGACTAGACTTCATGTCATGCTAATTAGGTAAAGGCAAAACGCTGCTCCCAGGGGGAATCGAACCCTTGTCGAATCTCCGTATAGCTCATGGCGTTACACCACTGAGCCAGTAGTACTATGCTGTGCCGTGTTTTGTGAGTACGAGATAGCGCTGGTGGCCAACCGGTTGTTACCTCCCGATGGCCGGTTTAGGGATGCTTCGCGGTAGCTACTGAAGGAATCTACCGGTGATATCTTCCAAAGATGCCTTCCGTAGATTCCCTCCCGAACAGTATAAAAGGGGACTCACGAGAGCAGAGTACCACTTACTCTCTCTCTGGTCCCCAGGTAAGATTTACTGTTCTGCTGCCATTACTGCGTCTCTTGCTATGATCTTTGGTGCTCCAGAAACCTGAGACTTGCACGCATCTGTTCGCGCGCATCTGACCGAGCGAATCTGTTCGCGCGCACCTGACTGCGCGCATTTGTTCAAAGCTAGTTGTTTAGCTTTGTTTGCAGCTCTCTCTTTCTCTCTGCTTTGATACTCTGACACTTAGTCCTAATTGCTTTGCTTAGATATTGAAGGCTCTTCGCCTGCTTCTTGTACATTGCCTGTTCCCACTTGTCAGTTCTAAGGCATTCGCCTCTCTTTGTAGTTGTTTTATTTCTGATGTAATGACCACTTACTCTCTCTCTGGTCCCCAGCCTATTTATTTTACAGGTTATGGGCTCATCGCGCTAAAGTGCTGGATTGCACCCCACTGCGGATTGAATTGGAGCTGGCTGGATTGCCCCTCCTTTTAGCTGGACTGCTTTGTTGTGCTGGACTGCACAGCCCCCCTCTTCTCCAGCTCCTAGTACTGTGCTGGACTGCATAGTTGTCTGAAGCTGGACTGCTCCATCTTTTTGCTGGACTGCAAAACCCCCTCTGCAACCTTCTCTACCTCATCCATCTGCTTTACAATGGAGGACACAAGGGTCTCTATGCCCAAGTTGGATGACAACAATTATGGGGTCTGGAGTGTTAGGATGATGGCATGCCTTGCCTTGAAGAAGGTGTCCAAGGCTATTTCAGAGGACACGGTGGACCCTGAGGATGATCTGCAAGCAAGATCCTTGCTGGTCATTCAGGTGAAGGATCACTTCCTGCCCTTCATCAAGAATGAGAAGACTGCCAAGGGCATGTGGTTGAAGCTTGAGGAGCTGCACAAGAACAAGTCCAGGGCTCGCTTGAATCTGATGCGCCGAGAGCTGGCGCAACTGAAGAAGGAGCCCAAGGAGACTGTAGCCAAGTACACTGCCCGTGCGGAGTCACTCAGGGATCAGCTTGCAGCAGCAGGGGATACCACCTCTTCTGCTGACCTGATCAGCACTGTGTTGAATGGACTGCCTAAGGAGTTTGACACTGCAGTCCAAATCCTGGAGGCAGAGGACAACTCGGATCTGAGTGATGTCCTGGCCAGACTCTTGATTGCTGAAGCAAGGATGAGTAGGAAGGATGATCGTACTAGAGCTGAGGACCACGGCTCTGCTCTTGCTGGACATGGCGGCACCCCCCCATCGCGTCCAGGTCAGGCTCGTCCGGGTCAGACCACGGACAAGGACAAGAGGACCTGCTACTACTGTGGTAACGCGGGTCACATTGCAAAGGATTGTCGCAAGAAGAAATCTGACAAAGCCTCCGGGAAGTATACTCCCAAGACCCAGCCGGGTAACAACGCCACAGTCGCCACTGCCTTCACCTGCTCGGGTGGCACTGCTGCACTCACTGATGAGGACTTGCCCCCTTTGATTGGTGAAGTGACTTGGATGCTGGACTCAGGTGCTTCCCACAACATCACGGGGGACCGCGATCTGCTTGTGAACATCAGACACCTGGACACACCACTCCAATTCAGGTTTGCTGACGGAGTGGGACATCGGGCAGAGTACGCTGGCGACGTCTTCCTGGAATCTGTAAATGGAGAGTATGTTCAGCTGCAGAATGTCCATTATGTCCCTGCATCTGCCAGAAATCTGATCTCCCTCTCAAGCGTTATGCGGAACGGAGCTCAGATAGAATACTGGGACGACACACGTTGTATCTTTGCCAAGAATGGTGTGCGCATCAAAGCGGTTTGCATCAACGGCGTGTATGAGGTGGAGGGGATGGTGCCCGAGGCAGACATGCCAGTTGCTCCTCTTTTTACTGACGGTACTATGTGCGCTGCAGTTGAGACGCCGGAGCTTTGGCATGCCAGGTTTGGTCATCTGGGGATGACAAACTTGGCCACTCTGCAGGCCAAGCAGATGGTACATGGCTTGAAGGTAGAAGCTGAGGCATTCAAGGACTTCAAGGATCCCTGCGAGGCTTGCGTGCTGTCGAAGCAGACCCGCGATCCTTTTCCTGCCAGTAAGTCAGTACCTGTGAAGGGATTGCTTCATGTGGACCTATGTGGTCCTATCACACCTGCCTCTCTAGGGCAGAGCAAGTACTTCCTGGGTGTGTTGGAGGACCACTCCATGTACAGCTTTGTCATCATGCTGAAGACCAAGGACCAGGCATCAGCAGCCCTGCATGACCTCATTCTCATGCTGCAGACTCAACATGGCATCACTGTCAAGATAGTGCGCTCGGACAGAGGAGGAGAATTCTGCAATGGTGAACTCGCTGCCTTCTTTGCTTCCAGAGGGATTGTCCATCAAACCACAGCCCCTTACAGCCCCGAGAGCAATGGCGCGGCGGAGCGTTTGAACAGGACCCTAATGGAAAAGGTTAGGGCCCTACTCCTTCACAGTGGTGCCCCCTTCTACCTTTGGGCTGAGGGCCTACAGACAGCTAACACCTTAAGGAATGCCTCCCCAGTCAGTGGCCGGGAGCTTACGCCTCACCAGCTGCTGACAGGGTCAGTCCCAGAAGTATCCCACTTCAAGATTTTTGGGTGCAAGGCCTTTGCCCATGTGCCCAAGCTGAAGCGGCGCAAGCTGGATGCTGTAAGCAGACCAGGTGTCTTCATTGGGTACGAGGCCAACTCCAAGGCATACCGGATCCTGGATCCAGACGGCAAGACTGTGCGTGTGGCTCGAGATGTTACCTTCCATGAGGGTGTCTTCCCATACAACACGCCGACGCCACCGGCCCATATGAATGACGAGCCACTGTGCATTGTAGACATCAAGCTGGAACCTGATGAGGAACCAGTTAGTGCACCTTCTGGCACCTCTCCAGCGGCACCCACTACCCCGACGGATGAAGCTGACAGTGAGGACGAAGACTTGCCCCCTTTGCACATGGATACTGACTCAGATGAGGAAGATGAGGACATTGCTCCACTGCCTACTCAAGATGCACCTCCTCCGCGGCGATCATCCAGACTCAGGCAGGCACCTTCAGAGTGGTGGCCACCTCAGCTGCTGTTGTTGAACTTCAGCCTGAGCGAGTGTCTGTGAAGGAAGCTCTCGCAGGTCCCGAAGCTCAGCAGTGGAAGCTTGCAATGGATGAAGAGTATGCAGCTCTGCTCCACAACAAGACTTGGGAGGTTGAGGACAGACCCCGTGGAACCAATGTACTCCCTGTCAAGTGGATCTTCAAGAGGAAGCGAGACGCTGCCGGTAACATCGAGCGCTACAAGGCTCGCCTGGTAGTTGTTGGATGCAGGCAGCGGGAGGGTCTCGACTACAATGAGATATATGCACCTGTAGGGAAGCACGCAACTCTGCGCACCCTCTTGGCTGTCACAGCTCACCGCGATCTTGAACTGCATCAGCTGGACGTTGCCAACGCGTTCCTCAATGGGGAACCGGAAGAGAAACTGTGGATGCAGCAACCTCCAGGTTTTGCAGTTGGGGGAAGCGACCGCGCATGCCATTTGCGCAAGACTCTCTATGGTCTGAAGCAGAGCCCCCGTGCTTGGTATGCAAACTTGCGCTCCCAGCTGGAGGCCATTGGCTTTAATACCTCTGTGGCCGACCCTGGATTGTTCATCATGATGGCTGGCTCTGGTGACTGGACCTATGTGCTGATCCATGTCGACAACATCCTGATTGCCGGTTTAGCGGAAGGAGTCACACTGGTGAAAACCAAGCTGGCTGAGGTCTTCAAAATCAAGGACATGGGGGAATCCTCCTTCTACCTTGGTATGGACATCATCAGGGACAGAGGGATGAAGACACTCCTCTTGACTCAGAAAAGGTATGTGGCTGACCTCATGGACAAGTTTGCCTCACATGCCAAGTCAAAGAAGGTGCCACTATCCCCAGCCACCAAGCTGACCAAGGCAGGAGAGCCTATGGACCAGACTGTTGTGAGCTACAGCGAGATCATTGGGTCTCTGATGTATCTTGCAGTGTGCACCAGGCCTCAGTCAGTGGGAGCTTTGGCCAGATACATGGCAAACCCCACTGAGGACCACCTGGCTGCTGCAAAGCATGTGTTGGCGTACATTTCTGGCACTCTGGACTATGGGTTGTTCTTTGGAGGCAGTGATCTGCTGGAGCTTCAGGGCTTCGCTGACTCAGACTTCGCTGGAGACACTGACACACGGAGGTCGACGACTGGCTACGCTTTCAGGCTGAATGGAGCTGTGGTCTCCTGGCAGAGCCGACTGCAGCCCACGGTGGCACACTCCACCACAGAGGCTGAGTACATGGCTGCTGGTGCAGCTGTCAAGGAAGCACTCTGGTTCAGGAAGCTTCTACCTGAGTTTGGAATGGTGCTAGGAGCAGTACCTATCTACGGTGACAACCAAGCAGCCATTAAGCTGCTGAAGAACCCCATCTCCTGCGTGCGCACGAAGCATATTGATGTTGTGCACCACTTTGCGCGTGAGCGAGTGGCAAGGTCAGAGGTGACCTTCACCTACATCTCCACTGAGGAAATGGTGGCAGATGTACTCACTAAAATCCTGCCTAGGTGCAAGTTTGAGCTGTGCAGGCTAGGGTTGGGAGTTACCAACAAGTAGGAACATTCAGTCAGTCACGAGTGGGAGTGTTAGAATATCAGTTAGTACTTGCCTTGTGATATTTGATGTCGGACTAGACTTCATGTCATGCTAATTAGGTAAAGGCAAAATGCTGCCCCCAGAGGGAATTGAACCCTTGTCGAATCTCCGTATAGCTCATGGCGTTACACCACTGAGCCAGTAGTACTATGCTGTGCTGTGTTTTGTGAGTACGACATAGCGCTGGTGGCCAACCGGTTGTTACCGCCCGATGGCCGGTTTAGGGATGCTTCGCGGTAGCTACTGAAGGAATCTACTGGTGGAATCTTCCAAAGATGCCTTCCGTAGATTCCCTCCCGAACAGTATAAAAGGGGACTCACGAGAGCAGAGTACCATTTACTCTCTCTCTCTGGTCCCCAGGTAAGATTTACTGTTCTGCTGCCATTACTGCGTCTCTTGCTATGATCTTTGGTGCTCCAGAAACCTGAGACTCGCGCGCATCTGTTCGCGTGCATCTGACCGAGCGAATCTGTTCGCGCGCACCTGACTGCGCGCATTTGTTCAAAGCTAGTTGTTTAGCTTTGTTTGCAGCTCTCTCTTTCTCTCTGCTTTGATACTCTGACACTTAGTCCTAATTGCTTTGCTTAGATATTGAAGGCTCTTCGCCTGCTTCTTGTACATTGCCTGTTCCCACTTGTCAGTTCTAAGGCATTCGCCTCTCTTTGTAGTTGTTTTACTTCTGATGTAATGACCACTTACTCTCTCTCTGGTCCCCAGCCTATTTATTTTACAATGTCAGCTGCTGAGATACCTAGTAAACGAAGCTTTAAGGCGACAATTGGAGCTAGAGGTCCTTTTAGCGATTTTTTAGTGTTTTTTGGCCTTAGACAGGTGTTGTGCTGTTGAGACTCATTCCCTCTTTCTTGAATTCTCAGTCAGCAGGTCTCCTTTTGAAGGTCTGCATTGGTCAGCATCGTCTTGTTCTCTAATTAGAGACTTGCCGATCCTGGAGTGTGACATTGGTTGGAAACCATAGCGATACAGTTTGTCTTAGCATTTTGCTGCCCTAGAGGGCTGGATAGTAGTTTTTGGGGGTGGATCTGCTGCTCCTGCCCTGAAGACTGTTTTTGTTTGCTTTTTCCCGGACCTGTTTATAAGTAGCATGCCCTGCTTTGGTCTTCTTCCTTACAGAGCTTGCTGGTCTGCATTGGAGAAGAAGTGGCATGCTACTTGACAGCTGAGCTGGCACGCCGGTCTGCTGATGGAGTGATGCCCTGATGCACTGGACTGTTATAGGAATGATGCCCTGTACCGTGTTATTTCTTGCGTCTGCAGGTTCAGGAGGCTAACTTAGGAGCTACATAGTTTGTGTTACCTTGTTACCGGTACCTTTGAACCGTAGACATGCCGCGTTTGGTTGTCTTTGCAGAGCTTGCTAATTTGCATCGGCGACCTAATGGCTTGATACTAGGCTGCTGACAGACTGCGCTGACATGCTAATGGAGTGATGCCCTGATGCACAAGCTACCGGTTTATTTGCTAGCTGCTTTAGTGCGCCTTTAAGGTTTTTCCTTGCTGGTCAGTGGATCTTGTGGGGGTTCTACCCTTTCACCGTCCAGGACGTTTTCTAAGGAGTTTGATTTGCTTCTTTCGATTTTTTTTTAGTTACCTTGTTAGTGTTAGCTTTGGCCCTGTCCTGTTTTTTGTTGCATGCCGCGCTCTGGTCGTCTTTGCAGAGCTTGCTGATCTGCTTGGGTGACCTAGCGACATGTTACTAGGCTGCTGAGAGTATGTGCTGGTTTGCTAAAGGAGTGATGCCCTGATGCACTGGCCTGTTACAGGAGTGATGCCCTGCAGTGTTTTAATCTTAGATCAGCAAGACCTTCGGGTGCATGCCTTTCCTTCTTTTTCTGTGTTGCTATTGGAGGTTACAGTGGTGTTTTATTGGTTGGGGAGAAACAGTGTTGCTTGGAGGTGGGGGTGGTGCTCGGAAGGCCCTTTGTCCTTTGTCCTCCTAGTAATTAGTTTGTGTCCCACGGTCTTTAGTCCCCTAGTCTTTTCGTCTTTTGTCTTCAGATCTTTTGTCTTAGCGGACTTTTGGTCCATGTCCTCTAATCTTCTTCTTTGGTTTTTCTTCCTCGGTCACATAGGGCTAGATTTTATCACATGTTCGCTTTCCTGGTTCCTCCCTATGTAAAAAAAAAAAAAAAAAAAAAAAAACTGCAGCGCACACAGTACCGTCAGTAAAAAGAGGAGCAACTGGCATGTCTGCCTCGGGCACCATCCCCTCCACCTCATACACGCCGTTGATGCAAACCGCTTCGATGCGCACACCATTCTTGGCAAAGATACAACGTGTGTCGTCCCAGTATTCTATCTGAGCTCCGTTCCGCATAACGCTTGAGAGGGAGTTCAGATTTCTGGCAGATGCAGGGACATAATGGACATTCTGCAGCTGAACACACTCTCCATTTACAGATTCCAGGAAGACGTCGCCAGCGTACTCTGCCCGATGTCCCACTCCGTCAGCAAACCTGAATTGGAGTGGTGTATCCAGGTGTCTGATGTTCACAAGCAGATCGCGGTCCCCCGTGATGTTGTGGGAAGCACCTGAGTCCAGCATCCAAGTCACTTCACCAATCAAATGGGGCAAGTCCTCATCAGTGAGTGCAGCAGTGCCACCCAAGCAGGTGAAGGCAGTGGCGACTGTGGCGTTGTTACCCGGCTGGGTCTTGGGAGTATACTTCCCGGAGGCTTTGTCAGATTTCTTCTTGCGACAATCCTTTGCAATGTGACCCGCGTTACCACAGTAGTAGCAGGTCCTCTTGTCCTTGTCCGTGGTCTGACCCGGACGAGCCTGACCTGGACGCAATGGGGGGGTGCCGCCATGTCCAGCAAGAGCAGAGCCGTGGTCCTCAGCTCTAGTACGATCATCCTTCCTACTCATCCTTGCTTCAGCAATCAAGAGTCTGGCCAGGACATCACTCAGATCCGAGTTGTCCTCTGCCTCCAGGATTTGGACTGCGGTGTCAAACTCCTTAGGCAGTCCATTCAACACAGTGCTGATCAGGTCAGCAGAAGAGGTGGTATCCCCTGCTGCTGCAAGCTGATCCCTGAGTGACTCCGCACGGGAAGTGTACTTGGCTACAGTCTCCTTGGGCTCCTTCTTCAGTCGCGCCAGCTCTCGGCGCATTAGATTCAAGCGAGCCCTGGAATTATTCTTGTGCAGCTCCTCAAGCTTCAACCACATGCCCTTGGCAGTCTTCTCATTCTTGATGAAGGGCAGGAGATGATCCTTCACCTGAATGACCAGCAAGGATCTTGCTTGCAGATCATCCTCAGGGTCCACCGTGTCCTCTGAAATAGCCTTGGACACCTTCTTCAAGGCAAGGCATGCCATCATCCAAACACTCCAGACCCCATAATTGTTGTCATCCAACTTGGGCATAGAGACCCTTGTGTCCTCCATTGTAAAGCAGATGGATGAGGTACAGAAGGTTGCAGAGGGGGGTTTGCAGTCCAGCAAAAAGATGGAGCAGTCCAGCTTCAGACAACTATGCAGTCCAGCACAGTACTAGGAGCTGAAGAAGAGGGGGGCTGTGCAGTCCAGCACAACAAAGCAGTCCAGCTAAAAGGAGGGGCAATCCAGCCAGCTCCAATTCAATCCGCAGTGGAGTGCAATCCAGCACTTTAGCGCGATGAGCCCATAACCTGTAAAATAAATAGGCTGGGGACCAAAGAGAGAGTAAGTGGTCATTACATCAGAAACAAAACAACTACAAAGAGAAGCGAATGCCTTAGAACTGACAAGTGGGAACAGGCAATGTACAAGAAGCAGGCGAAGAGCCTTCAATATCTAAGCAAAGCAATTAGGACTAAGTGTCAGAGTATCAAAGCAGAGAGAAAGAGAGAGCTGCAAACAAAGCTAAACAACTAGCTTTGAACAAATGCGCGCAATCAGGTGCGCGCGAACAGATTCGCTCGGTCAGATGCACGCGAACAGATGCGCGCGTGTCTCAGCTTTCTGGAGCACCAAAGATCATAGCAAGAGACGCAGTAATGGCAACAGAACAGTAAATCTTACCTGGGGACCAAGAGAGAGAAGTGTACTTCTGCTCTCGTGAGTCCCCTTTTATACTGTTCGGGAGGGAATCTACGGAAGGCATCTTTGAAGATTCCACCGGTAGATTCCTTCAGTAGCTACCGCGAAGCATCCCTAAACCGGCCATCGGGCGGGTAACAACGGGTTGGCCACCAGCGCTATTCTCGTACACCACAAACACAGCCACAGCATAGTACTACTGGCTCAGTGGTGGTGAAACGCCATGAGCTATACGGAGATTCGACACTAGGTCCGATTCCGCCCTGTGGGCAGCGTTGTGCGCTTTACCCTAATTAGCATGACATGAAGTCTAGTCCGACATAAATATCACACGGCAATGGCTAACTGATATTCTAACACTCCCACTCGTGATGACTGAATGTTCCTACTTGTTGGTAACTCCCAAACCTAGCCTGCACAGCTCAAACTTGCACTAGGCAGGATTTTTTGAGTACATCTGCCCACATTTCCTCAGTGGAGATGTAGGTGAAGGCACCTCTGACCTTGCCACTCGCTCACGCGCAAAGTGGTGCACAACATCAATATGCTTCGTGCGCACGCAGGAGATGGGGGTTCTTCAGCAGCTTAATGGCTGCTTGTTGTCACCGTAGATAGGTACTGCTCCTAGCACCATTCCAAAACTCAGGTAGAAGCTTCTGAACAG
>JACBWV010000822.1:0-26358 GCA_013435795.1 Chlamydomonas sp. ICE-L
CATGTGATGCCAGCAGCTACAGGCTTAAAATTGCCAATTTTACATACAAATTGAATGATGAAATTTGTAGATATCTATGAATCACACTCGCCACTTGATGAAAGTCGTATAATATGCCGGTTCCTGTAGTTAGGTGTAAGCTAACTTGCACCATCATCCTAATAATCATAATCATCATCATCATAATCATCATGCTCATAATCATCATAATCATCATCATCCAATAAATTCATCATCATCCTCTCATCATGCTCATCACCATCATGCCCTCATCATCATCATCATCACCCTCCATCATTATCATCATTCATCATCATCATCACAGAGCAGCAGCAGCAAGAAGAAGAAGCAGCAGAAGAGGCAGCCGCAGGTAGCACCAGCAGCACAAGCAGAAGCAGCAGCAGAGAAGCAGGAGCAGCAGAGCAGAAGCACCAAGCAGGAGCGCACATGGGCAGAAGCAGCAGCACCTATCACCATTACCATAATCAGCACCATCATCATCACCATCATAAGCATGTGACATGAAGCACCAGCATAATTCATCACACATATCATCATGCTCATCACTCACCATCACCGCATGCAGGCAGGGCAGGAGCAGAAGAAGCAGCAGCAGCAGCGCAGCAGCGCAGCAGCAGCAGCAGCCCACCAGCAGCAGAAGCAGAAGCAGCACATAGCAGCAGCCATCAGCAGCAGCAGCATCACTCAGCATCACAGAGAAGCGAGCAGCAGGAGCAGAAGGAGCAGCAGGAGCAGAAGCACCACATATCAAAATCATAATATCATCACCATAACAAATAAACAATACATCATCACATCATCATCAACATAATTAATAATTATCTAATAACCATCATAATCATCACATCATCACCATAAATAATAATCATCATCATTCATAATCATCACTCATTACCAAATTTAATATCATCATATCATCATCACAGTATGCTCATCATAATAATACAACATCATAATCATCATCATCTCATCACCTCATAATCATCATCATCATCATCATCATCATCATCAGCATAGACCATAATAACATAAGTCATCATCCAAGTAAGAACCATCATCCATCATCATCACATCATATCAAATGTGAATCATCACCAGCAGAATCATAATCACCATCATAATCATCATCAGACTCTCATCATGCAGCCGCACCATCAGCCTGATCATCAATCAACAGCACATCAGAATCATCATCATCATAATAATCACTGATCAGCAGCAGCAGCGCAGCAGCAGCAGGCAGCATGCACCAGCACAAGCACCAGCAGCAGCAGAAGAACCACAGCAGGCACAGCGAGAGCAGCACCAGCACAGCAGAAGCAGGCAGCACTCAGAGAAGCAGAAGAAGAAGCAGCAGCAGAAGCAGCAGAGGAAGCAGCAGAAGAAGAGCACAAGCACCAAGCAAGATACCAGCAGCATAGCAGCATGCAGCACCAGCAGAAGCGAAGCAGCAGCACCGCAGAAGCGGAAGCAGCAGCAGCACCAGCAGAAGAAGCAGCACAGCAGCAGCACCAGGAGGGCAGGCATCATCACCAACCTCATTCGTAATGCAACATCATTCACACCATTATAATAATCATCATCATCATCACCATCATCATCATTACCATCATAATCATCATCATCATCACCATCATAATCATCATCATCATCATCACCATCATTATCATCATCATCATCACCATCATAATCATCATCACCATCATAATCATCATCACCATCACCATCATCATCATCACAATCATAATCCATAATATCATCACACCATCATAATATAACATCACCATCACCATCATCATCATCACCATCATAATCATAATCATCATCATCATCACCATCATCATCATCACCATCACCATCACCACAACCACAAATCAGCAGCAGCATGCCCATCGGCCTGCTGGCCCTGACGATAGACACAAACACTTACAAATGAGTATGTGCTAGGGGGATAAGGCAATATGATAACCTAGATATTCCAGGTCATCATAAAATATTTCTTATGATATCAGGTGATGCCAGCAGGCTCCTTACCAGGCTTCTTAGTTGACCATGTAAGTACAATATTGAATGATGCAATTTGTATGTATCATATGGATATCACACTGCCTTTGAGAAAGTCGTATATAATATGCCGGTCCTTAGTTATGTGTAAGTACTTGCACCATCATCATCAAATATCATATCATCATCATCATGCTCATCATCAGCAGCAGCGCACCAGCAGCAGAAGCAGCTAGCACAGCAGCAGCACCAGCACACAAGCGAGGCAGCAGCACAGCACCAGCAGGAGGGCGAAGAAGCAGAGAGGCGAAGGCCCCACCCCCAAAAAGCCACCCCACCCAAAAATAATAAAAACCGCCGCCCACACCCCCAGAAAAAAAAAAACAGAAATAGCCCACCAAGAACAAAATAAAAAAAATTAAAAATTGAGCGAGCCCCCCCCCCAGAGGAACGCAGAAGCAGAAAGCAGGCAGCAGCAGAAGCAGCAGCAGCATGCAGCAGCACCAGCAGCCAATGCTAGAAGCAGCAGCAGGAGCAGGGAGGAGCAGCAGGAGCAGCAGGCGCGAGGAGCACCAGCAGATCGCAGCAGCACCAGGCACCAGCACCAGCAGCAGCGCAAGCAGCAGCACCAGCAGAAGCAGAGCAGAACGCACCAGCAGACAGCCAGCACCAGCAGCACCAGCAGCAGCAGCGCAGCAGCACCAGCACCAGCAGCGAGCACAGGAGCAGCAGCAGCAGTCAGCAGAAGCAGCAGCAGCAGCAGGAAGCCGCACCACAAGCAGCAGTAGCAGCCAGAAGCAACAGCAGCAGAAGCAGAAGCAGAAGCAGCAGCAGCAGCAGCACAGCAGAAGCAGAACAGGGAGCAGCAGGAGAAGCAGGAGAAGAGAGCACCAGCAGGACCCAGCAGAAGCAGCAGCACCAGCACCAGCATCCAGCAGCAGCACCAGCAGAGCACCGCAGAAGCAGGATTGCAGAAGCACAAGCAGAAGCAGCAACAGCAGCCCAGGCAGCAGGCAGCAGCCGCAGAGCAGCAGCGCAGCAGGCAGCAGCAGCAGCAGCTAGCACCCAGGAGGCGCAGCAGCATCCAGCAAAGCAGCAGCAGCAGCAGAGCAGCAGCCAGGACCAGCAGAACAGTCAGCAGCAGCACCCCAGCACCCAGCAGCAGCAGCAGCACCAGGCGGAGAGCAGCAGCACCAGACACAGCAAGCAGCAGCAGCACAGCACCCAGCAGAAGAGAGCAGAGCAGCACCAGAAAGAAGCATCAGCACCAGCACCATGCAGTGGCATCAGCACCAGCGAAGCAGAATATTCATGCAGCACCATCAGAAGAAGCAGGCACCAGCACCAGTGTCAGCAATCATCACCATCCATAATAGCATATTATCATCAGCACCAGATCACCATCATATTATCACCCTCACCATCACCACAACCACAAATAAGACAGCAGGATGCCCATCGGCCCTGAGCCTGGCCTGACGGTAGACATCAAACACTACAAATAGAGTTACTGTGTAGGGTAAAGGCCATATGATACATATGATATCATGTCATATAAAAATATTTTATGATATCATTGTGATGCCGCAGCTTACCAGGGTAAGTTGCCATTTACATACAATATTGAATGAGGCAATTTGTATGATATCAATGTGATATCACACTCGCCTTTGAGAAGTGCGTATAATATGCCCGGTCCTTAGTTATGTGTAAAGCTACATTGCACAATCATCATCATTAATCATCAACATCATACATCAGCATCATTTCATTTTCATCCATCATCATCATGCGATCATCATCATCAGCATCATCACCATAATCATCCATAATCATCACTGCTCATCACCTCATTGCTCATCATACTCATAATCACCATCAATCATTATCATCATAATCATCATCATATCATCAATTCATATAATAATAATAATATGCTCTCATCATCATCACCATCATCACCATCCATAATCATCATCATATCATCATTATCATCACTATATAATCCCATCGTATAGCAATCAGAATCATCCCACCACACCAATACCACTTTCACCATATCATCACCATCATAATCATTATCATAATCACCATCATAATCATAACCATCATCATCATGCTAATAATAACCATCACCATTCCATCATCATCATTATCATCATCATAATCATCATCATCATAATCCATCTCATCATCATCATCACCACCATCATCATCATCATAATCATCATCATTATCATCATCATCATCATCATCATCATCACCATCATCACCATCATAATCATCATCATTATCATCATTATCATCATTATCATAATCACCATCATTATCACCATCATAATCATCATCACAATAACATCACCATCATCATCACCATCATCATCACCATCATAATCATTATCATAATCACCATCATAATCATCAACATACATCACCATAATAATCATCATCATATCAGCATATCATCCTCATCATCCCATTATGCTCATCATATCATCACCCACATAATATCATGCATCATCATCACCATCATAATAATCATCATATAATCATCAGTCATCTCATCATAAACCATAATAATATCATCATCATCACCATCATCACCACCATCATCATCATCATCACAATCATAATCATCATCATCATCACCATCATACTAATCATCAAATCATAATCATAATCATATCTCATAATCAATCATCACATCCTGACTCAAATCATCACCATCACATCTAATATATCATCATAATAATCGAACATCATCATCTCATACATCATTCAGCATATAATCACCATAACAATCATCCCATAATCATCATCATCACCCCACTGCAATTCATCATCTCACCATCACCTCATAATTCATATCACCATAATACCCATCATCATCATCATCATCATTCCATCATCATCATCATCATCATCACCATCACCATCATCACCATCATCATCATCATCATCATCACCATCATAATCATAATCATCATCACCATCATAATCATAATCATCATCATCACCATCATAATCATCATCATCATCATCATCACCATTATGCTCATCATCATCAATCACCACTAGTCATCATCGCCATCATCAGCACCAGTAGGAGAAGAAGCAGCAGCAGCAAGCACCAGCAGCACCAAGAGCAGCAGACAGACCCAGGAAGGAGCAGCATGCACCAGCACCACACCAGTCAGACAGCCGCAGCAGCAGCAGCAGATAGCAGCACCAGCAGAAGCAGCAGCAGCAGCAGCACCAGCAAAGCACAGCAGCCAGCACCAGCCGCAGCAGCACCAGCCGAAGAGCAGCACCAGAGACGAAGCAGCAGCACAGCAGCAGCAGAGCAGTCAGCAGCAGCCACCACACAGCAAGGAACCAGCAGAAGCAGCAGCAGCAGCACCAAGAAGAAGCAGAAGCAGCAGCACAGAGAAGCAGAAGCAGCAGCAGCACCAGAAGAAGCAGCAGCAGCAGCAGCTAGCACCAGGTAGGCGCAGCAGCAGCAGCACCAGCAGCAGCAGCACCGAACAAAGCAACAGGGAGAAGGGACGCAGCAGTCAGCAGAGCAGCAGGACCAGCAGAAGCAGAGCACAGCACCAGCGACGGCAGCAGCAGCAGCCGCAACCAGCAGGAGCAGGAGCAGCAGCACAGCAGAAGGCAGCACACTCAGGCTAGAAGAAGCAGCACCAGCACAGCAGGCAGCAGAACAAGCAGAAGCCGAAGCAGCAGCATCACAGAGAAGAAGCAGCAACATAACCATAATGTGACAGTAACCATAAGAATCAGCAGAAGTAAGCAGCAGACAACAAGCAACAGTCAGCATAAGCACAATGCAAAATCAACCAGCAACACAAAATCAGCAGCTTCCTTGGGTTAGCATGCCCCACGGCCTGCTGGCCTTGACGAAGAGACAGACACTTACAAGGAGTCTCTGAGTAGGGAAAGGCAATATATAACCCATATGATATCATGTCATCATAAAATATAATATGGTATCATATGATGCCAGCAGGCTGACCAGGCTTAAGTTGCCATTTACATACAATATCGAATGGTGCAATTTGTGTGATATCATATGATATCATACTTGCCTTTGATGAAAGTCGTATAATATGCCGGTCCTTAGTTATGTGTAAGCTACTTGCACCATCATCATCATCATCATCATCATTATCATGCTAAGCATTTTTTTTTTTTTTTTTTTTTTTTTTCATTTGCCTAATCATCATCATCATCATCATCATCATCATACTCATCATCACATCATATCATAATCATCATCATTCTCATCTCCTTATACATCATCATGTCACCCCCCACCCCCACAACAAACAACACAGCCCACCATGTTATCATGTCCCCCCACACATACACCCCTCTACCCCATTGTTCCTCACCCCTTAGTACCCCACCCTCACAGAAATTCACCCATCATCACCCCCACCCTCACCCCTGTCCCCTTCCCCACCAATTCTCACAGCAGGTGCCTGTGTACATCTTTCAGGTGGATAGAGATCATTCACTTTCTCCCACACACACACACACAGAAGCACCCACCCCTCACCACCTGTCCCTTCCCCACCCATTGCCACTTCCGTTGATTGTTGTACATCTTTCAGGTGGATAGAGATCATTTCACCCCCCCCCCAACCACCCACCCACCCGACCACCCACCACCCACACACACAAACACCAACAACACAACCTACCAACCACCACAGAAGCACCCAACCTCACCTCGTCCCCTTCCCAACCCATTGCCACGCTCTGAAGCACCCAACCAGCACCCTGTCCCTTACACCCCCACACCCACCCCGACAGAAAGCTACCCACACTAATCCCCTGTCCCCTTCACCACCCGTTTGCCACCACGAAGCACCCACCTCACCCCTGAGCTCTCCTTTCCCCACCCCCCACCCCCACAGAAGCCAACCTCCTCACCCTATCCCCTCAACACCCGTTTGCCACAGCGAAGCTACAACCCCAACCACGTAACTTTTCCCCGGCCCCACCCCCAAATAAAAGCACCCACACCCTCACCCCTATCCCCTTAACCACCACGTTGGCCCACAGTTAGAAGTCCACACACACCCCGTCCCTTTCCCGAGCCCCCCACCCCAACAGAAAGAAGAAAAGCACCCACAAGATTAATAAGTCCGGGAACACGAAAACTGGACTAAATAGAATACCGACCGGCAAAACATCACAATATGATCAAATACAGCCCAACCCACACCACAAACAGAAGAAGCACCCACCCGCACCACTGTCCACTTCATCAGTACAAAAACCCCCAAACACACACAAAGCACACACCCTTCACCCCCTGTCCCCTACCCAACCCCAACCCCACACCCCCACCCTGTCCCTTCACCACCCACACACCCCCATCCCACAGAAGAACCACCCTCCACCATGTCCCCTTCACCACCCCCCACCCCCCACCCCCACAGAATCACCCACCCTCATTCCTGTCCCCTTCTTCACCCTTTGCCACCGCAGGTGCCTGTTTACATCTTCCAGGTGGATAGAGATCATGCGTTGCTCCTGGATGAGCAGTACAGTGCCCGGGCTCTTGAAGACATGATTGTGGTGGTGCACAACACAGCCAGGCAGTGAGTACTGTGTGTGTATGTGGGTGTGGGTGGTGGTGGGGGTGTGTGTGGGTGGGTGGTGGTGGGGCATGGACTAAGCCCACTATGATTGTCGTGGTGCACAACACAGCCAGGCAGTGAGTACTGTGTGTGTATGTGGGTGTGGGTGGTGGTGTGTGTGGGTGGGGGTGTGTGTGGGGGGGCATGGACTAAGCCCACTATGATTGTCGTGGTGCACAACACAGCCAGGCAGTGAGTACTGTGTGTGTATGTGGGTGTGGGTGGTGGTGGTGGTGGTGGTGTGGTGGGGGGGGGGGGGGGGGGGGGGGGGCATGGACTAAGCCCACTATGATTGTCGTGGTGCCACAACCACAGCCAGGCAGTGAGTACTGTGTGTGTATGTGGGTGTGGGTGGTGGTGGGTGGGTGGGTGGGGTAGCCCTCACACCTTACGCATCATGTCCACAACACAGCCAGGCAGAAAGTACTCAGTGTTTCTGTGTGCGTGGGTGTGTGGGGAGGTGGTAGTGGGGGGGGGGGGGGGGGGGGGGGGGGGGGGGGGGGGCAGTCCCTTATACCTTACGCATCATGCCCACAACACAGCTAGGCAGGAAGTACTCCGTGTTTCTGTGTGCGTGGGTGTGTGGGGAGGTGTGTGTGTGTGGGGGGGGGGGGGGGGGGGGGGGGGGTTAGCCCTTACACTTTACGCATCATGTCCACAACACAGCTAGGCAGGAAGTGCTCTGTGTTTCTGTGTTGTGTGTGTGTGTTGTGGTGTGGGGGGGGGGGGGGGGGGGGGGGGCCTTACCCCCTCTTGAACTATACCCACTATGATTGTGGTGGTGCACAACACAGCCAGACATCGAGTACTGTGTTGTGTGTGTGACGAGACCAGTGTGTGTGTGTGGGGGGGGGGGGGGGGGGGGGGGGGGAGCCCTTGGACCTTCAAGCCCAAAGGAATGATGTGTGGCAGTGCGATGGTCCCCTGCCCTAAACCCTTAACCCTAAACCCCGAACCCTATAGTGATGAGCCTACCACTGGCATGATGTGAGGCAGCGCGATGGTCCCCCGTCCTAAACCCTGAAACCTAAACCCTAAACCCTGAACCCCAAACCCGAAACCATGCACCCTAAACCATGAACCCCAAACCATGAACCCTAAACCCCGAAGCAGGTAGTGATGAGCAGCCCACTGGCATGATGTGTGACAGCGCAATGGTCCCCTGTCCTCCCACCTACCACCACAACACCACCCAATATACAGCACCCATACCCCCACCCCCACCCCACATCCCCACCCCCACCCACTCACCCTATATGCCCTATAGCATCCCCCGCCCTAAACCCTGAACCCCAAATCCTGAACCTTCAACCCCAAACCCTATAGTGATGAGCAGCCCACTGGCATGATGTGTGGAAGCGCGATGGTCCCCTGTCATCTCTCCCCCCCACCACTACTACCACCACAACACCACAACAACACCCTATATACAGCACCCATACCTCCTCCACCCACACCCACCCACACCCTATATGCCCTATAGCATCCCCCGCCCTAAACCCTGAACCCTAAACCCCAAACCCTAGAGTGATGAGCAGCCCACTGGCATGATGTGAGGCAGCGCGATGGTCCCCCGTCATAAACCCTGAACCCTAAACACTAGACCCTAAACCATGAACCTCAAACCATGAACCCTAAACCATGAACCCTAAACCCCAAACCCTATAGTGATGAGCAGCCCACTGGCATGATGTGTGGCAGTGCGATGGTCCCCCGTCCTCTCTCCCCACTCAAGGAGGCCCTAGCTGCCGTCCTGACCCAGCTGGGCGGCATCCTGCCCCCCCACTTGGGCTACGACCCCCTGCGCAAAGAGGTCACCCACGACTGGCTGTGGTCAGTCGGAGCACACCCCATGTCGTTCACATCCAATGGTAGGTGTAGGTCTTGTTGAAACCTAGTTGCTTGTGCGCTGATCTGAATGTTCACCAACCACCACTCACCTCCGCCCCCCCTTCACATAATGACCTCTTGCCCACAAACACTCCACCCGCACCCCCCACCCCCCCCCCCCCCCCCCCCCCCAGCCCCCCAATATCAACCTCCAAACTACCCCCGGAGAACCACCCATGTTCTTCACATCCAATGGTAGGTGTAGGTATTGTTGACACCTAGTCGTTTGTTCGCTCACCTGTATGCTCCCCAATATCAACCTGCAGAACCCCCCCCCACACGCACACGCCCACCCACCCCAATCTCCCTCTCTCACACCCACACACACCTCCACTCCCCTTCACACATCAACCTGCAGAACCCCCCAAACACGCACACGCCCCCCCGCCCCCCAATATCAACCTGCAGAACCCCCCCCCACACGCACACGCCCCCCCGCCCCCCCCAATATTCACCTGCAGAACCCCCCACACACGCACACGCCCCCCGCCCCCCAATATCAACCTGCAGAACCCCCCACACACGCACACGCCCCCCCGCCCCCCAATATCAACCTCACAACCACCCCTCGGAGTACACTCCATGTCGTTCACATCCAATGGTAGGTGTAGGTCTTGTTGACACCCAGTCGTGTGTGGCTATGGTCAGCATGTGGCTGTGGGCAGTAGGAGCACACCCCATGCCGTTCACATCCAATGGTATGTGTAGGTCTTGTTGACACCTAGTTGCTTGTGCGCTCATCTGAATGTTCACCAACCACCACTCAACTCCGCCCCCCTTCACATATCGACCTGCCCACACACACTCACCTCCCCCCCCCACGCCCACCTCACCCGCCCCCCAGATCAACCTCCCCAACCACCCTTACCCAAACCCTAAGCCCTAAACCCCTAAACCCACCCCACACCTCCAACCCCCTTCCCTACATCAACCTTCCCAACGCACTTCACCTTCCCCCACCCCATTCCCCCTTTATATCACCTCACAACCACCCATCACCTGAATAAGTGAACCCTTAACCATCCCCTCACCTCCAACCCCCCTCCCTACAATGGACATTCCCAAACGCACTCCACCTTACCCCCACCCCCATCCCCCTATATCAACCTCACAATCACACCTCAACCTCTGGAATTCATGAATCCTTAACCACCCCCTCCCCTCCAACCCCCTCCCTACATGACCTGCCCAAACGCACTCCAACCCCCCCTCCCTAAATGGACTGCCCAGACGCCACTCACCTCCCCCACCCCATCCCCTATATCAACCTCACAACCCACCCCTCACCTCCAACCCTCCTCCCTACAGTGACCTGCCAGACGGCACTCACACTTCCCCCAACCCCATTCCCCCTATATCAACCTCACAACCACCCACTCACCTGAGACTCATGAACCCTTAACCACCCTTCAACCTCCAACCCACCCTCCCTACATGGACATGCCCAAAACGCACCTCACCTTCCCCCACCCCATCCCAATATAATCAACCTCACAATCACCCTCCCCTGAATCATGACCCCTTAACCACCCTCTCACCTCCAAACCCACCTTCCCCTACATCGACTTCTGCCCCAACGTACTCACCTTCCCCCACCCCATCCCCCTTATATCACCTCACAACCACCCCTCACCTGAATCATGAACCCTTAACCACCGCTCACCACCAACCCCCCTCCCTACATCAACCTTCCCAAACGCTCTCACCTTTCCCCACCCCCATCCCCCTATATCAACCTCACAACCACCCCTCACCTAAATCATGAACCCTTAACCACCCTTCACCTCCAACCCCCCTCCCTACATGGACATGCCCAAACCCACTCACCTTCCCCCACCCCATCCCCCTATATCAACCTCACAACCACCCCTCACCTGAATCATGAACCCTTAACCACCCCTCACCTCCAACCCCCCCTCCCTACATGGACCTTTCCAAACGCACTAACCTTCCCCCACCCCATCCCCCTATATCAACCTCACAACCACCCCTCACCCTGAATCATGAACCTATACCAACCCCTCACCTCCAACCCCCCTCCCTACATCGACCTGCCCAAACGCACTCACCTTCCCCCACCCCATCCCCCTATATCAACCTCACAACCACCCCTCACCTGAATCATGAACCCTTAACCACCCCTCACCTCCAATCCCCCTCCCTAAATCGACCTGACTAAACACACTAACCTTCACCCCCCCCCCCCCCCCCCCCCCCCTCTGATATCAACCTCCCGAGCACCCCTAATCTTCAAAGCACCCCCCCCCCCCCCCCAACCTGCCCAACCCCAACCTGCTGAAACACACTCACCTCCCCCCCACCCCCCCAACCCCCTCTGACAGCAACTTCCCGACCACCCCTAACCTCCAAAACAAAAACAAGAACCTTGCAGGTCAGGAGTGCTCTGCCATTCAGCGTTTGCTTGCACTGGGGCCAACCACCACTAGGGGAGCCAACACAACCTCAAACGCGTCCCAAACGACCTCAAACGACCACAAACGACCTCAAACAACCTCAAACAACCTCAAACGCGTCTCAAACACATACGTACCACTAAGTCAATACCCGCCCCAACAGGTCAGGAGTGCTCGGCCATTCAGCGTTTGCTTGCACTGGGGCCAACCACCACTAGGGGAGCTAACACAACCTCAAACGCGTCTCAAACGACCACAAACGACCTTGAACAACCTCAAACAACCTCAAATGTGTCTCAAACACAAACATACCACTTGGTAAATACATATCCCAACGGGTCTGAAGTTCTTGGCTATTCAGCGTTTATTTGCACAGGGGCGAACCACCAATAGGGGAGCTAACACAACCTCAAACGCGTCTCAAACACAAATGTACCACTAAGTCAATACCCGCCCCAACAGGTCAGGAGTGCTCGGCCATTCAGCTTTTGCTTGCACTGGGGCCAACCACCACTAGGGGAGCTAACACAACCTCAAACGCGTCTCAAACGACCACAAACGACCTTAAACAACCTCAAACAACCTCAAATGTGTCTCAAACACAAACATACCACTTGGTAAATACATATCCCAACGGGTCTGAAGTTCTTGGCTATTCAGCGTTTATTTGCACAGGGGCGAACCACCAATAGGGGAGCTAACACAACCTCAAACGCGTCTCAAACACAAATGTACCACTAAGTCAATACCCGCCCCAACAGGTCAGGAGTGCTCGGCCATTCAGCGTTTGCTTGCACTGGGGCCAACCACCAATAGGGGAGCTAACACAACCTCACACACATCTCAAACACATATCAAACACAAACATAAAACCAAGTAAATAACAACCCCCCACAGGTCAGGAGTACTTGGCCATTCAGCGTGATGCTCTGGGGCGCAGCTACCAATACGGAAGCTAGCACAATTACACAACCTCACACTCATCTCAAACACATCTCAAACACGAACGCAACACTGAGTCAATAACAACCCCCACAGGTCAGGAGTTCTCGGCCATTCAGCGTGACGCTCGGGGGCGCAGCTACTTGCTAGATGCCTTGGACTCATCCATTGACATTGTAAATCGCAGCATCCTCAAAGCACAGGCAGCCAGTAACCACAACCTCAAAAACGACCACTATATGTTTTTGAACACTGCCTCAGCCCCCCCAAAAACACCATACGTCTTCCAACACTGCCTCAAACTCAAACACAAACACAACCCCCACAGGTCAGGAGTACTCGGCCGTTCAGCGTGATGCTCTGGGTCGCAGCTACTTGCTAAATGCCTTGGACTAACATCAGTTTGCTAGGTGCCTTGGACTAACATCAGTTTGCTAGGTGCCTTGGACTATCATCAGTTTGCTAGGTGCCTTGGACTAACATCAGTTTGCTAGGTGCCTTGGACTAACATCAGTTTGCTAGGTGCCTTGGACTAACATCAGTTTGCTAGGTGCCTTGGACTAACATCAGTTTGCTAGGTGCCTTGGACTAACATCAGTTTGCTAGGTGCCTTGGACTAACATCAGCACATAAAATGTCCACTGCATGTGGACTCTGGACTGGTTGGACAGTTGATGAGCTGATGTGGACTGATGTGGACTCTGGACTGAGACCAGTCTGCGATTGACGATGTCAACTGGACTCATCCATTGACATTGTTAATCGCAGCATCCTTAAACACATATCCAACAGGAACTGAACACTAACTCAACAACGCCAACAGGTCAGGAGTACTCGGCCATTCAGCGCTTGCTTGCACTGGGGCGCAGCTACTAATAGGGGAGCTATAAGAATTGCACAACCTTGAACACAAACACAAGACGTCTTCAAACACAGCCTCAACCACAAACACAGACACAAACCCAACCGGTCAGGAGCACTCGGCCATTCAGCGTGTCGCTCTGGGGCGCAGCTATTGACATCGTCAATCGTGGAATCCTCAAACTACAGTCAGCCAGGAAGCACAACCTCAAAGACAAGAGCACAACCTCAACCACAAAATGTCTTCAAACTCAGCCTTAACCTCAAACACTAACTCAACAACCCCCACAGGTCAGGAGTTCTTGGCCATTCAGCGTTTGCTTGCACTGGGGCCAACCACCAATAGGGGAGCTAATGCAACCTCAAACTCATCTCAAACACATCTCAAACACTAACACAACACAAACTCAACAACCCCAACAGGTCAGGAGTACTCAGCCATTCAGCGTGATGCTCTGGGGCGCAGCTACTTGCTAGAATCCTTGGACTCATCCATTGTCAACGTCAATCGCGAAATCCTCAAACTACAGGCAGCCAGTAAGCTTAACCTCGAAAACGACCACAATACGTCAAAAACGACCACAATACGTTTGGTCGAACACAGCCTCAGCCTCAAAACGACCACAATACGTCTTCGAACACAGCATCAACCTCGAACACAGCATCAACCTCGAACACAGCATCAACCTCGAACAAAGCATCAACCTCGAACACAGCATCAACCTCGAACACAGCATCAACCTCGAACTCAGCATCAACCTCGAAAACTAAGTCAATAACTCCAACAGGTCAGGAGTACTTGGCAATTCAGCGTGGTGCTCTGGGTCCAATCACCAACACGGGAGCTAACACAATTACACAAACACAAACACATCTCAAACACGAACATAAGCTAGGGGAGCTAACACAACCTCAGACACATCTCAAACAAGAACACAACACTAACTCAATAACCACCACAGGGCAGGAGTTCTTGGCCATTCAGCGTGATGCTCTGGGGCCAACCCCACCAATACGGGAGGTAACACAATTACACAACCTCAAACACATCTCAAACACAAAGCTAACACAAGGTGAATAACAACCCCCCACAGGTCAGGAGTACTCGGCCATTCAGCGTGATGCTCTGGGGCGCAGCTACCTATTCAGCGTGATGCTCTGGGGGGCAGCTACTTGCTAGATGCATTGAACTCATCCATTGACATTGTCGATCGTGGAATCCTCAAACTACAGGCAGCCAGTAACCACAACCTAAAAACGACCACAATACGTTTTTGAAAACGGCCTCAGCCCCCCCCCAAAACACCATACGTCTTCCAACACTGCCTCAAACTCAAACACAAACACAAACGCCACAGGTCAGGAGTACTCGGCCATTCAGCGTGACGCTCTGGGGCGCAGCTACTTGCTAGATGCCTTGGACTCATCCATTGACATCGTCAATAGCGGAATCCTAAAACTGCGGGCGGCCAGGACCACACACAGGCTCCACAAGCATGTAGTCAAGTCCAAGGTGGGTAATTAATATATGTAATTTGGTATCGTATTAAATTTAATATTGTATTTGATTTTATATATTTAATATATGTAACCCCAACAAGCATGTAGTCAAGTCGAAGGTGGGTATTTAATATATGTAATTTAATATCGTATTGAATTTAATATTGTATTTGATTTAATATATTTAATCTACACAAGCATGTTGTCAAGTCCTAGGTGGGTATTTTGTATATTGTATTTAATTTAATACATGTAACCTCATCAAGCATGCTGTCAAGTCAAGGTGGGTATTTAATATATTTTAATTTAATTTATTGTATTCAATTTAATATTGTATTTGATTTAATCTATTTAACCTGCGCAAGCACGTATTTAAGACTAAGGTGGGTATTCAATCATGTTTTCAATATTGCATTGAATTAAATATATTTAAGCTGCAAAAGCACGTAGTCAAGTCTTACGTGGGTGTTTAATCACATTAAATTTAATATTGTATGTTATTTAATATATTTAACCTGCACAAGCCCGAAGTCAAGTCCTAGGTGGGTATTCAATCATATTTGTAATGTTGCATTTAATTTAATTTATTAAAGCTGCACAAGCATGTTGTCAAGTCCTAGGAGGGTATTTAATCATATTTTAATATTGCATGGAATCATTTGTATTTAAGTTACACAAGCATGTAGTCAAGTCCTAGGAGGGTATTTAATCGTATGTTTAATATTGCATGGAATCATATATATTGAATTTACACAAGCATGAAGTCAAGTCTAAGGTAGGTATTTAATCATATTTTAATATTGCATGGAATCATATATATTGAAGTTACGCAAGCATGTTGTCAAGTCCAAGGTGGGTATTTAATATAGGTGAGCGGAGTAAGCAAGGTCAGCATTATTTATTCAATGTTATATTCTTCATTCCCCTTAGCCCCTTTCAGTGATATACAATGGTCTAGTGGTAGACCAGATCGCTTGAGGATGAAGAGTCGGGGGTTCGACTCCCCCTTCGGTCGCTCTTGGCGTTGCAGGTCGTCGTCAACCGCGATGGTAGCTTGTCCAGTTGAGGTAGGAGGCCGCTCCCCACCCGCGTACGACGGGCTCCCTTAACACCACGCCCCACCAGGCGTTATCATTACCTTTTGTTTCATTCCCCCCTCCTGCAAACATCCCATAATGTTATTATGGCTTCCAGTTCGGTGACTATAGCTAGCTCCCGCTTACACTGTGGTGTCCTTAACTTCACGTCCTGTGAGTAACTGTATTACACGGATGTAACAATTTCAATTTCAATTTCAATTTTTGCTTCAAGTTGATCAGCATACTCTCTATCAGCCCTCAGGCTGTGCACAGTAAGCAAGGGCGACATAATTGCATAACAAATATTCTTCATTCCCCCCTCCTGCAAACATCCCATAATGTAGTTATGGCTTCAAGTTGATCAGCATACTCTCAATCAGCCCTCAGGCTGTCCACCGTCAGTGTGCGGAGTAAGCATGGGCGGCATAATTGCATAACATATTCTTCACCCCCCTCCTGCGAACATTCAATTACATTCTTTTTCTTCTGGTTCATCTACACGCTCTATCGCTCTATCAGCCCTCAGGCTGTCCACCGTCAGTGTGCAGAGTAAACATGGGTGGCAGCACTGTATAAAACATTCTTCACCCCCCTCCTGCGTGCACTCCATAATGTAGTAATGGCTTCCAGCTGTAAGCTTCTGGTTCATCTGCATCGTCTATCGCTCTATCAGCCCTCAGGCTGTCCACCGTCAGTGTGCGGAGTAAACATGGGTGGCAGCACTGTATAAAACATTCTCCACCCCCCTCCTGCGTGCACTCCATAATGTAGTAATGGCTTCCAGCTGTAAGCTTCTGGTTCATCTGCATCGTCTATCGCTCTATCAGCCCTCAGGCTCTCCATCGTCAGTGTGTGGAGTAAACATGGGTGGCAGCACTGTATAAAATATTCTCCACCCCCCTCCTGCGTGCACTCCATAATGTAGTAATGGCTTCCAGCTGTAAGCTTCTGGTTCATCTGCATTGTCTATCGCTCTATCAGCCCTCAGGCTGTCCACCGTCAGTGTGCGGAGTAAACATGGGTGGCAGCACTGTATAAAACATTCTCCACCCCCCTCCTGCGTGCACTCCATAATGTAGTAATGGCTTCCAGCTGTAAGCTTCTGGTTCATCTGCACCGTCTATCGCTCAATCAGCCCTCAGGCTGTTCACCGTCTAGTAGCTGGCCACGTCTGTGTGTGCGGAGTAAACATGGTCGTCATCATTGAAAACAGCAGTTTGCAGCAGTGTTTTTTATTTCAGATTTCTGTTGTCCAGGTTGAGTAGCTACTTGGGCTACTCAACCCTGATTTCAGGATAGTTGCGTAGCCATCGCATGGCGGAGCGCGAAGCGCGGAGCCTGGGGGGGTCGGGGGAGAGCGTATAGATATAGGGGGGGGTAGGGGGGGGGTTTGGGGGGGGGATACGTTAAGGGGGGCTTTCGTGGTTGTTGTTTGGGTGTAGCCGGGTTTGGTATTTTTGTTAGGGTGTGGTGGTTTTTGTAGGGCCGTCTAAGGAAATGGCCGACTGAAATGGGCGGGGACCGCGGCGTCAAAAAAAAATTGAAACTGGGATGAAACACTGATTGAATACTACTTTTTGCTTGTTACAGAGTTATGAGCCGCACTTGCGAACAGAAAACACAATCAAGGGGGCTTATGGCTGTAAGATTCTAGCACGCAAATTCAATTATTTTCAATTTTCAACAAAGCAGGGACTGCAAAAATTGTGATTTTGACCAAAGAGGCCAGTTATGAAATCATTTTATGGTTTACGTACAATTTTTTTTTGTTTTTTTTATTATGACGGAAATGTTATCATATTGCCCCGGGCTTATGGAGGCATGATATAATAGCCGGATTCATATGACGACATTATCATATTGCCGGCTTTCATATGACGGACATGATATCAATATTGAAGTTATTATGCGACACCATGATATCATAGTTGCAATTTCAAAATGACGACCCTATGATTCCATGCATGAATTTAATATTTGACAGGTATATTGACGACAGATATTTCCATATTGCGTTCATATGACGACCCATGATAGATATTGCCGGCTTTCATATGACGACCATGATATTCATATTGCCGGCCTTCATTGACGACAGATATCATATTGCCCGTTCTTCATATTGCCGAACATGATATCACTTTTGGTTCATATGACGAACATGATATCATATTTGCCCGGTTCATATTGACGACCATTGATCATGATATCATATTGCCGTTTATCGTTCATATGACGGACATTCACTAGGCATGCATGATATCAATTGCCATTCCTTTATGACGAATGATATCATATTGCCGGATTCATATGCGGACACGGATTCATATTGCCTCAGATGACGACATGATATCCATACTTGCCGTCAATGAGAATGGATCTCACTTATTGCCGTTCATATTGACGAAAATGATCGCATATTGCCGTCATATCACGACATGCATGATCATGATGCATGATATCATGATTGCCGTTAATATGTATGACCGACTGATTCTATTGCCGGCTTCATATGACGGCATGCATATATCATATTGCCGTTTCATATCCACGGACCATGAACATATTGCGTTCATATGACGACAATGTATCATATCGCCGGCTTCATAGACGACATGACATGAATGAATCATATTGCCGGCCTTCATAGACGACCCCCACCCATGATATCTATTCCCGGCTCATATGACGACATGATATCATATTGCCGTTCATATGACGACATGATATCATTTATGGTTCATATGACGACACATTTGATATATATTGCCGTTTCACTATTATAGACATGAATCATATGGCCGGCTTCATATGACGACATGATATCATATTTGCGTTCATATGACGACATGATATCATATTTGCAGTTTTCATATGACGACCATGTCATCATATTGCCGGCTTTTCATATGACGGAATGATTATCATATTTGCGTTCATAGGACGACACCCATGATCTCATCTTGCAGGCTTATTATGACCCACCGGATATGCATGATATCAAATGGCCCGTTCATATGACGACATGATATCATATTGCCGTTCATATGACGACATGATATCATATTGCCGGGCCATATGACGGCATGATATCATATTGCCGGCTTCATATGACGACATGATATCATATTCCCGTCTTCATATGACGACATGATATCATATTGCTGTTCATATGACGAACATGATGCATATTGGCCTGCCGGCTTTCATATGAACACATGATACATATTGCAGTTCATGTGACAAGGAATCATATTGCAGTTCATATGACGACATGTGAATATCATAGTGCCGTGCAGATGAACGACATGGATATCAATTGCTGTTTCAATATACGGCCTGATATCATATTTGCCATTCTATACGACTAAGCATATTGCCGGCTTCATATGACGACATGATATCATATTGCCGGCTTCATATGACGACATGATATCATATTCCCGGCTTCATATGACGACATGATATCATATTGCCGGCTTCATATGACGACATGATATCATATTGCCGTTCATATGACACAGGAATATAATTGGGGTTGCCCGTTAATATAACGACATGATGCATATTGCATTTGCCGCCGGCTCATATGACGACATGATAAGCATATTGCCGTCATAGAACGACATATATCATATATAGGGCCGGCTTCATATGACGACATGATATCATATTGCCGTTCATATAACGACATGATATCATATTGCCGGCTTCATATGACGACATGATATCATATTGCCATTCATATGACGACATCATATCATATTGCCGTTCATATGACGACATGATATCATATTGCCGACTTCATATGACGACATGATATCATATTGCCGTTCATATGACGACATGATATCATATTGCCGGCTTCATATGACGACATGATATCATATTGCCGTTCATATGACGACATGATATCATATTGCCGGCTTCATATGACGACATGATATCATATTGCCGTTCATATGACTACAATGATATCAATTGTGCCGTTTCATATGACGACATGATTCATTTGCCGTTCATATGACGACATGATATCATATTGCCGCTTCATATGACTACATGATATCATATTGCCGCTTCATATGACGACATGATATCATATTGCCGGCTTCATATGACTACATGATATCATATTGCCGGCTTCATATGACGACATGATATCATATTGCCGGCTTCATATGACTACATTGCCGGCTTCATATGACTACATTGCCGGCTTCATATGACTACATTGCCGGCTTCATATGACTACATTGCCGGCTTCATATGACTACATTGCCGGCTTCATATGACGACATGATATCATATTGCCGGCTTCATATGACTACATGATATCATATTGCCGGCTTCATATGACTACATGATATCATATTGCCGTTCATATGACGACATGATATCATATTGCCATTCATAGACGACAATGATAATCATTTGCCTGCATATGACGACATGATTCATATTGGCCGTTCATATACGACTGAATATCATATTGCCGTTCATATAACGACATGATATCATATTGCCGGCTTCATATGACGACATGATATCATATTGCCGTTCATATGACGGCATGATATCATATTGCCAGCTTCATATGACGACATGATATCATATTGCCAGCTTCATATGACGACATGATATCATATTGCCATTCATATGACGACATGATATCATATTGCCGTTCATATGACGACATGATATCATATTGCCGGCTTCATATGACGACATGATATCATATTGCCGTTCATATGACGACATGATATCATATTGCCGGCTTCATATGACGACATGATATCATATTGCCGTTCATATGACGACATGATATCATATTGCCGTTCATATGACTACATGATATATACTGATACTGCTGTTCTATGACGAATGATATCTATTGCCAGGACTTCATATATTCAGTATGAGACAGATATCATATGGCCCGTTCATAGGACGCATATATCATATGGCCGTATCATAATGACGCATGATAATCAATACTGCCGGCGTCAATGACGGCAAAATATAATCATATTGTTGCCGGCTCATATGACGACATGATGCCATATGCCCGTTCCATATGACGACATGATAGCATAATCGCAGTTCATATGAACGACAGGATGTCAATAGGTGGGCCCGTTCATAGACGACATGATATCAATTGCCGTTCATATGACACATGATAATCATATTGCCCCGCGTTCAGAGGGCGACATAGATCATATTCTGCGTCATATGAACGCATGATATATATTCCGTTCATATGACGACATGATAATCCATATTGCCGGCTTTCATATGAACGACATGATAGCATCTTTGCCGTCATATTACGACATGATAGCATATTGCCGGGTTCATAGGGACGACATGATATCAAATTGCACGGTCATAATGACGACATGATTATCATATTGCCGTCATATGACACATGAGTCATATTGCGTTCATATGACGCATATATCAAATTGCCATTGCAGCTTCATATGAACGACATGAATCATAAAATTGCCCCCGGGCCGCTTCATAAATGACGACATAATCATCTGCCGTTCATATAACGACATATATCATATTGCCGTAAAACATAATGAAAGACGTAAGAGCATATTGCCGGCTTCATATGACGACATGATATCATATTGCCGGCTTCATATGACGACATGATATCATATTGCCGGCTTCATATGACGACATGATATCATATTGCCGTTCATATGACGACTGATTCATATTGCCAGTGCCTCATATTGCCTGCCGGCTTTCAGAATGACACATGATATCATATTGCCGGCTTCATATGACGACATGATATCATATTGCCGTTCATATGACGACATGATATCATATTGCCGGCTTCATATGACGACATGATATCATAACGCTATATGACGACCATGATATCAATATGCCGTTCATGGACGAATGATATCATATTGCCGTTCATATGACTACATGATATCATATTGCCGTTCATATGACGACATGATATCATATTGCCGTTCATATGACGACATGATATCATATTGCCGTTCATATGACGACATGATATCATATTGCCGGCTTCATATGACGACATGATATCATATTGCCGGCTTCATATGACGACATGATATCATATTGCCGTTCATATGACGACATGATATCATATTGCCGGCTTCATATGACGACATGATATCATATTGCCGGCTTCATATGACGACATGATATCATATTGCCGGCTTCATATGACGACATGATATCATATTGCCGGTCATATGACGACATGATATCATATTGCCGTTCATATGACGACATGATATCATATTGCCGGCTTCATATGACGACATGATATCATATTGCCGTTCATATGACGACATGATATCATATTGCCGTTCATATGACGACATGATATCATATTGCTGTTCATATGACGACATGATATCATATTTTGCCGTTCATAGGGAGGATAGTGAGGACTGAAAATGATAGCATATTGCCGACTTCATATGACGACATGATATCATATTGCCGTTCATATGACGCATGATAGAATATGCCGGTCATATGAAACGCATGAAATCATATTGCCCGTTCATTAGGACGTTATATATCATATTGCGCGCTTCACTTCAGTAAGTTTCCCCAGCTGTCACCATCATTTGGCGGAGTAAGCAAGGATGGCATCATTGGGCGGAGTAAGCAAGGATGGCATCATTGCATAACACATTCTTCACCCCCCTCCAGCATAGATTCAATAATGTAGTCTAGTCTTCTGGCTTTTAGCTTCTGGTTCAGCTGCATGTTTTTTTTTTAGTTATGAAAGGACTTTCACCCCAGGAGGTGGGTCTCCCGACACATACCAGCCGCCAGGAGGATTTAGTTTGGATGGCGTTAACACCCTTTGAGCCATCACGCTGTCCACCATCATACACACACATACATACACACATACACACACATGCATACACACATGCACACACACATGCATGCACACACATACATACACACACACACACCCTGTGAGCCCTCACGCTGTCCACCATCAGTGGGCACAGCAAGCAAGGGCGGCATAATTGTATGGAATGAAAAAAAAGGTAATGATAACGCCTGGTGGGGCGTGGTGTGAAGGGAGCCCGTCGTACGCGGGTGGGGAGCGGTCTCCTACCCAAACTGGACAAGCTACCATCGAGGTTGACGACGACATGCAACGCCAAGAGCGACCGAAGGGGGAGTCAAACCCCCGACTCTTCTTCCTCAAGCGATCTGGTCTACCACTAGACCATTGTATATCACTGAAAGGGGCTATTGTATGCAATATTCTTCACCCCCTTCAGCGTACATTCAAACCTCAATCTCACGTCCAGTGGCAACTCATACCATTTTGATTTTATACAATCTTTTTATACCATTTTGATTTTATACAATCTTTTTATACCATTTTGATTTTATACAATCTTTTTATACCATTTTGATTTTATACAATCTTTTTATACCATTTTGATTTTAAATAAACAAGCTTTTTATAATAACCATGTTGATTTTATCAATCCTTTTTATACCATTTTGATTTATACAATCTTTTTATACCATGTTGATTTTATACATCTTTTTATACGCAGGGTTGATTTTTCTACATCTTTTTATACCATTTTTGATTTTATACGATCTTTTTTTAGACCATTTTGATTTTATACAATCTTTTAAAAACCATTTGTGAATTTTTATACAATCTGTTTATACCATTTTGATGTTATACACTTTTTTATACATTTGGGATTTAATACAATCTTTTTATAACATTTTATTTTAGACATCTTTTTATTACATTTTGATTATACAATCTTTTTTAATAACCAATTTTTGTGATATATTTTTTATATTGTTTTTTTTACACACACATCCCCACACAGCTAGCTCCAATCCTCCCCCCACCCCCCCCCCCACCCCCCCCAACCCACCCCCCCCACACACACACATCCCCACCCAGCTTATGCGCCCCCCACCCCCCCCACACCCCCCCCACACACACATCCCAACCCACTATCGCCCCCCACCCCCCCCACCCCCCCCCCCCACCCCCCCACAACACACACAGCCCCACCCACTATCTCCCCCCACCCCCCCCCCCACCCCCCCCACACACACACAGCCCACCCCGCTATCCTCCCCCCCACCCCCCCTACACACACACAGCGCCCCCACCCACTATCTCCTCCCTACCCCCCCCACACCACACATCCCCACCCAGCTATCTTCCCCCCCCAACCCCCCCACCCCCCAACACCCAACCCCCCCACACACACACATCCCACCCAGCTATCTCCCCCCCACCCCCCCCACCCCCCCCACACACGCACATCCCCCACCCTAATCCTCCCCCCCCCCCCCCGCACACACCCACATCCCCCCCCAGCTATCTCCCCCCACCCCCCCCCACACACCATCCCCCCCGCTATCTTCCCCCCACCCGCCCCCACCCACCAACCCCACCCCCCCCACACACACACAGCCCACCCAGCCTTCTCCCCCCACCTCCCCCCACACACACACATCCCGCCAAGCTATCTCCCTCGCCCCCCACCCACCCCCCACACACACAACATCATCCCCACCCAGCTATCGCCCCCCACACCCCCCCCCACCCCCCCACCCAGCGATCGCCCTCCCCCCCACCCCCCCCCCACCCCCCCATCACACACAACATCCCCACCCAGCTATCCTCTCTCCTCGCCCCAACCCCCCCCCCCCCACCCCCCCCACACACCACAATACCCACCCAGCTATCCTCCCCCCACCCCCCCAGACACACAACACAATCCCCACCCCACTATCATCCCCCCACTCCCCCCACCCACCCCCCACCCCCCCCCCACGCACACATCCCCACCCGCGGACCCACACACACACAATCCCCACCCAGCTATCGTACCCCCACCCCCACCCACACAAACACATCCCCCACCCAGCTATCGCCCCCCAACCCCCCCCACCCCAGATCGCCCCAACCCCCCCCACCCCCACCACACAATTCCCCACCCAGCTATCTCCCCCACCCCCCCCCACACCCCATCCCCACCCAGCTAATCTCCCCCACACCCCCCCCACACACACACATCCCCCCCCATGCTATCCACCCCACCCCACCCACCCCCCCCCACACATCCCCCCCCACTATCTCCTAACACCCCACACTCGTCCCCCCAGCCCCCCCCCCCCGCCCCCCCCCACACATCCCCACCCAGCGATCTCCCCTCAGCTATCGCCCCCCCAACCACCCCCCCGCACACACCACCATCCCCCCCAGCTATCGCTCCCCCCACCACTCCCCCCACCCCCTCTCCCCCACCCCCCCACCCCCCCGCCAGCCAAACACACAACACAATCCCTCCCCCCGCTATCTCCCCCCATCCTCATCTCACCCCACCTCTCCCCACACCCCCCCCACCCCCCCCACACATCCCACACCCAGCTATCTCCCCCTCCCCACCACAGCCCCGGCCTCCCCCACCCCCCCCCACACACACAGCATCCCCACCCCGCTAATCTCCCTATCCTCCTCCCCCCCCCCCCTCTCCCCCCCACCCCCCCCCCGCCCCACCCCCCCACAAATCCCACCCAGCTATCTCCCTCACATCTCAATCTCCTCTCCACCCCAACCCCCCAACACAACACACACAGCCCCACCACACAGCTAATCTCCACCTCCCCCCAACCCCCCCCGACCCCCCCCACACTCCCCACCCAGCTATATCAGCCCCACCCACCCCCCCCCAACACCAACATCCCCACCCAGCTATCTCCCCCCCCCCCCCCACCCCCCCCACAAACACATCCCCACCCATCTATCTCCCCCACCCCCCCCCCCCACCCCCCCCGACACAATCCCCACCCAGCTTCTCCCCCCACACCCCCACACACACACATCCCCACCCAGCTATCTCCCCCACCACCACACACAACACATCCCCACCCAGATTCTCCCCCCACCCCCCACACCCCCCCCCCAACCATCCC
>JACBWV010000819.1:0-29032 GCA_013435795.1 Chlamydomonas sp. ICE-L
CAGAACCCTACAACCCTAGGCGTCAACTGTTGTTGCTGTACAAATAACTCTAAACCTGTCGGTCACCGTGGCTTGCTGTAAAAAAAACCATAGTCTCAACATGTGGATTGACTGCAACAAACTAAACACTACAACCCTAGTCGCTCACCTGTGGCTTGCTGTAACAAACTAAACCTCTAATACCCTAGTCGCTCACCTGTGGCTTGCTGTAACAAACCCTAGTAGCTCACATGTGGCTTGCTGTAACAAACTAAACACTACAACCCTAGTCGCTCACCTGTGGCTTGCTGTAACAAACTAAACCCGACAACCCTAGTCGCCCACCTGTGGCTTGCTGTAACAAACTAAACACTACAACCCTAGTCGCTCACCTGTGGCTTGCTGTAACAAACTAAACACTACAACCCTAGTCGCTCACCTGTGGCTTGCTGTAACAAACTAAACCCTACAACCCTAGTCGCTCACCTGTGGCTTGCTGTAACAAACTAAACCCTACAACCCTAGTCGCTCACCTGTGGCTTGCTGTAACAAACTAAACACTACAACCCTAGTCGCTCACCTGTGGCTTGCTGGTACTAACTAAACCCTACAACCCTAGTCACTCACCCGTGGCTTGCTGTAACAAACTAAACACTACAACCCTAGTCGCTCACCTGTGGCTTGCTTTAACAAAATAACCCTACAACCCTAGTCGCTCACCTGTGGCTTGCTGTAACAAACTAAACCCTACAACCCTAGTCGCTCACCTGTGGCTTGCTGTAACAAACTAAACACTACAACCCTAGTCGCTCACCTGTGGCTTGCTGTAACAAACTAAACCCTACAACCCTAGTCGCTCACCTGTGGCTTGCTGTAACAAACTAAACACTACAACCCTAGTCGCTCACCTGATGCTGCTGTTTGTAAACAAAACTAAAACCCTACAACCCTAGTCGCTCACCTGTGGCTTGCTGTAACAAACTAAACCCTACAACCCTAGTCGCTCACCTGTGGCTTGCTGTAACAAACTAAACCCTACAACCCAAGTCGCTCACCTGTGGCTTGCTGTCATGAACTGAACCCTACCACCCTAGTCGCACACCTGTGGCTTGCTGTAACAAACTAAACCCTACAACCCTAGTCGCTCACCTGTGGCTCACGAAGTGGGTCGGGGGCCCGATCATCTCCGGTGGAATCCCATGCAACTCTGTGAACCTACAGCCATGATCCGCTACGATCTCCTGAATCAGCGCCTGTGCCTACAGTTGTACGCAATGTGTCGGGCACTTTACTGTGTTGTGGGTGGAATGGGATGGGGGATCGTACGTGTATGAGTATGATGGTGGTGATAATGAAGATGGGGATGGGAATGGGGATGGGAATGGGAATGGGGATAGCAATTGTGATGGTAGTCGTGATGATGGTGGTGTTTTTGGTAGCGATATGTATTCAGGGTCTAGGTTACACATGGAGAGGTCAAAATGGTCTTAACTGAGGGGGGAATGTTGGGTTGAAACCCATTAATGAAATGAGATGCTCAGGAGACTAGCTTAGAGAGAACTAGAGCAGTGTGTGATGCATATCTTCTTTGTGGTATAGCAGCAGCTTTAGGCAGCTTAAGGAGAATAGAGCAGTGTGTGGCACTGTCTTTCTTTTGGCTATAGCAGCAAGCTTCTAGCGAGCTCCCTCGAGCAAGACACTGGGCTCAGCTAAAATGTAAGCGCCCTAAGAAGTGATAACGAACAGCTTGAAAGTGTGTAGGTTTCTCCCTCGACCCCACCCACCCACGACCCACCCAAGCAAACCATCCCACCAACCAAGCCACCCCTAACCCAACCCAATCGCCACCACACACCCTCCCACCAAGCAGCCTCCAACCCGCACCAGCCACCCCCTAACAACCCAAGCAGCCCACCCACCCAACCAACACCCACCCAAGCAGCCCTCCACCCACCCAATCCACACAAGCAGCCCTCCCACCCACCCCCAACCACCCCTGACTGCACCCAAGCAGCCCACCCCACCCACCCACCCACCCAAGCATACTCCACCCACCACCCAAGCAGCCCTTCCACCCACCCCAGCCCACCAATAACCAAACCAAGCCAGACCTCCACCCACCCCCAAACACCCCCTGATCACCCAAGCAAGCACAACTCAACCAACCCACCCACCCAGCAGCACCTCCCACCCACCCCAGCCACCCCTAACCAAACCAAAGCAGCCACCACCACCACCACCCAAGGCCCTCCACCCACCCAACCAACCTAAACCCAACCAAGCAGCCAACCCACCCACCACCAAGCGCCTCCCCCACCCCACCCCAACCCACCAGACTTCACCCAAGCAGCCCACCCACCACCCACCCACCCAAGCAGCCCTCCCACCCACCTAGCCACCCCCTAACCCAACCAAGCAGACCACCCACCCACCCACCCAGCCAGCCCTCCCACTCACCCCAACACCCCCTTAACCCACCCAAGCAGCCCACCCCCCCACCAAACAAGCAGCCCTCCCACCCACCCAAAAAAACCCCCTGACTCACCCCAAGCAGCCACCCACCCACCAACCACCAAGCAGCCCAACAACCAACACCCACCCAAGCAGCCCCCCACCCCACCCTAGCCACCCCCTAACCAACCAAGCAGCCCACCCACCCACCCATCCAAGCAGGGACCTCCCACTCACCCCAACCACCCCTACCAAACCAAGCAGCCACCCACCCCAACCACCCAGCAGCCCTCCAACCACCCCAGCCACACCCCCGACTCACCCAAGCAGCCCACCACCCACACCCAAGCAGCCCTCCCACCCACCAAGAAGCCACCCCCCCCAAAAACCCACCCACCCAAGCAGAACTCCCAACATACACCAACCACCCCATAACCCACGCCAAGAGCCACCCACCCACACAACCCAAGCAGCCTCCACCCACAAGCGCCCTCCCACCACCCCGCCACCCCCAACCCACCAAGCAGCCACCCACCCACCGACCCACCCAAGCAGACCTCCCACCCACCCCCTGACCCCACCCCAGCAGCCCCCACACCCACCCCACCCACCCCCATGACCCATCCAAGCAGCCCCCCCCGCCCCCCCCCCCAAAATGTAAGCAGCCCTACAAACTGATAACGGACAGCTTCAAGTGCACTAGGTTCTCCCTGTCACCCCCACATCCATGAGCCACCCAATGAGGCCGCCCACCCCCCGACCACCCATGTAAGCAGCCACCCACCCCCCGACCCACCAAGAAAGCCCTCCGACCTACCCAGAAGCCCACCCACCCCCCGACCCACCCAAGTACGGCAGCCCACCCACCCACCCGGACCCACCCAAGTATCCATCCGTCCCACCCACGGGACCACAAGGTAGCAGCCCCACCCACCCCCCCAAACCCACCCCAAGCAGCCCTCGGACCCCACCCACCCCCGGCCCCACCCAAGCAGCCCACCCACCACACCCCCCCCCCAAACCACCCAAGAGCCTCCGACCCACCCACCCCCCGACATACCAAGCAGCCCACTCCACCATCCGACTCACCCAAGCAGCCATGTAGCACCGACCCACGCCCAGCCGCCCACCCCCCCCACCACACACGAACCACCCAAGCAGCCTTCGACCCACCCAGCAGCCCACCCCCCCGACCCACCCAAGCAGCCCACCCACCCCCCCACCAAACCCACCGGCCCCCCAAGAAACCAGTCCCACCCACCAACACCCATACATGAAAGAAATCGTGCTCGAGAGCACCAGCCCATCACCACCGACCCAACCAAGCAGCCCCCTAAAAATGTAAAAGCAGCCATAGAAAACGTTCGAAAACGACAGCTTCAAAGTGAAGTGCACTGGTTGGGTAGTTAGGCTGTCGCAAGAGGGAGCTGTTAGAAGGCTCTTGTAGCAAAAAAACACAGTGTGTGTGCGTGACGACTTGTGTCATGAAAACAGCATGGCCAACACGGTGAAACAAGTCATGCTTGTGAATTTTAGTGTGCTGTTTGACACAAAGGTGGATGAGAACGACATGGTGGCGGTTGTGGGGTTAAGGGAGCCCGTCAACACGGGGGTTGGAGAGCGGTCTCCTACCTCAATAGGACAAGCTTACCATCGCGGTTGTCGAGACCGGCAAACGCCAAGAGGACCGAAAGGGGAGTTGACACCCCCCGACTCTATTCTTTAAATGACTTGGTCTACACTAGCCAAATATATCACTGAAAAGAGGCTTGATGGTTGTACCCAATGACACAAGCTTTTGTTGTTTGGTTCTATCAACAAACGTGGGGGGTGGGAGCGAGGGTGGGCTACTTGGGTGCAACAGTGATTGTTTACACATTAGGTTGTACCAAACCCAATTTATGCTTGGACCAAATGTCAAATGAATAGTGCACATAACGACAAATAACGTCCACATTAATGGACACATGGAAATGGATAACATAACGAACCACATAAACGTACACAGAAATGTACAAATGAATGGTACACATAACGGACACATAACGTACACTAATGTACAGATGGATGGTACACATTACTTTACACATAACGTACACAAATGTACACATGAATGGTAAACATACACGTAACAAATAACGTAACATAAGGGTAACAGGAATGGTACACATAACGTACACATAACGTACACATAATGTACACATGAATGGTACACATAACGTACACATAACGTACACATAATGTACACATGAATGGTACACCAAACAACAGTTATTCCCAACCACCAACAGTTATGGGTACCAGGTGGTCCACACACCCCCCAAGGTAGCCCACCCACCACAACCACCCACCAACCCCAAAGTAGCACCCAGCAAAAGCACCCACCCAAAGGTAGCAATCCCACAACAAACCACCCACCCAAACACTAAGACGACCTCCAGAAACAACCACCCCAAAAAAGAAAAACAAACCCAAACAACCCAAGGAGCCCGACCACCCACAACAAACAAATCAAACGAACAACCCAACCACCACACACAAAGTCACGCACCCAACCCAAGCAGCACTCCCCACCCACCACCAACCACCAACAAGTAAGCCCTCCCAACCAACCCACACACTCAATCACCAACCCAAGCAGCACCCCACCACCACCCACCCCAAGTAGCCCTCCCACTCACACACCACGGTTTTGGTGGTGTGGTACACTGACTGGTGACCCACATGACTCATGACCCATATCACCACCGAAACCACACGATCGTCGCGGGGGGGGGAGTGAGGTAGACAGTGTCCATCTCCAGCCCCAAAGGGGTAAATCAATACTAATGATCACAAAGACCCCCACAGTGACTCATGACCCATATCACCCACATGAACCACAAGATGGGGCGTGAGGTAGACAGGTGTTTCCTATATTCCAAGACCCATAGGGACGATACTCATGATCGAACAGACCCAAGCTCATGACCCATATCACCCACATGAACCACAAGATGGGGCGTGAGGTAGACAGGTGTCCTATCTTCCAGCCCCACATGGGTACTCATTACTCATGATCCACATCACCCACATGACTCATGACCCATATCACCCACATGAACCACAAGATGGGGCGTAGGTAGAAGGGTGTGTCCTAATCTTCCAGCGAAATGGGTACTCATACTCATGATCATCACCACATATGGCTTCATGACCCGTATCAACCCACATAACACAAGATTGGGGCGTGGGGGGTGAGGTGAGGGTAGAATGTTTGTCCTATCTTAGCCCCACATGGTGGTACTCATATCCTGATCAACACACCCATCATGACTCATGACCCATATCACCCACATTACTCATGACCCACATCACCCACATGACTCACATGATGTGTTGTGAGGTAGCCGGGTGTCATATCTTCCAGCACGGAGCTCCCATACTGGTCCTTCTTCTTTGCTCCTGGCTCTGGACATGGGCCAGACCTGCGGTCAGCATCCCTCTGAGCCAGCCTCATTTCTTTCATCGTTTTACAGGCTTGTCTTATTGTCACTTTGCGTACGTTTTCCAAAAGACCTAGTAGATGGAGCCTGCACAGGTAAAAGCCTGCTATATGAGGGGGCCAGGGGGGGGGGGGGGAGGGGGGGGGCAGGGGGGACAGAGACTGCACAGGTTAAATACTGCTATATGAGGGGCCCAGGGGGGGGGGGGGGAGGGGCAGGGGGCCACAGCCGCACAAGTAATAAATCTTGTATGGAGGGAGGCCTGGGGAGGGGGTGGGGGGGTGGGGGGGGGGGGCAGGGGCGGGCAGGGGGCACAGCCTGCCAAGGGTAATATCTATATATGAGGCGGCCTGGGGGGGGGGGGGGGGGGGGGGGTGGGGGGGGGGCAAAGGGGCCACAGCCTGCACAAGGTAATATCTGTATGAGGCGGCCTGGGGGTCGGGGTGGGGGGGGTGGGGGGGGGGCAGAGGGCCCACAGCTTTGCACAAGGTAAATCCGTCTATGAGGGCGGCATGGGGGGGGGGGGGGGCAGGGGGTCAGGGGCCACGCTTGCACAGGTAAATACTTCTATGAGGCGGCCTGGGGGGGGGGGGGGGCACAGCCTGCACAAGGCGGTAATATCCTCTTGATGCGGCTGGCGGGGGGGAAGGGGGGGGGGGAGGGGGTACAGCTGACACAAGGTAATCTCTCTCTGAGGCGGCTGGGGGGGGGGGGGGGGGGGGGTCCAGGGGCGGCCACAGCCGACAAAGGTTAATATCCTTGTATGAGGGGCTGGGGGGGGGGGGGGGGGGGGGGGCGGGGGGGGGGGGGGGCAGGGGGCCACAGCCTGCCAGGTAATACCTTCTATGAGGGCGGCATGGTGGGGGGGGGGGGGGGGGCAGTGGCAGGGGCCACAGCTGCCACAAGGTGTAATACCCCTCTATGAGGCGGCATGGGGTGGGTGGGTGGGTGGGTGGAGCACAGGCTGACAAGGTAAAAAGATCTTCTATGAGGCGGCCTGGGGGGGGGGGGGGGGGGGGGGGGGGGGGGGGGGCCGGGGGTCAAAAGTCCTGCACAATGGTATATCCTTCTATGAGGCGGCCTGGGGGGGGGGGAGGGGGGGGGGGTGCAGGGGCCACAGCCGCACAAGTAATATCCTCTATGAGGCGGCAACTGAGCGAGGGGGGGGGGGGAGGGGGGGGGGGGGGGCCAGGGGGCAACAGACTGAACAAGGTTTAAAATCCTTATAGTGAGCCGGGACATTGAGGGGGGCGGGGGGGGGGGGGGGGGGGGGGGGGCAGGGGGCCCGAGCCTGCAAAGGTGGTACAGTTCTAGAAGGCCGTGGCATGGAGGGGGGGGGGGGGGGGGGCAGGAGGGGGCGGGGGAAAAGGTAGGGGGGTAGGACTGAGGGGGCTGTATACATACTGAGAAGGAGAGGGGGGCAGGGGGGCCACAGCCTGCACAAAGTGGTAATATCAATCGATGAGGCGGCCTAGGGGGGGGGGGGGGGGGGGGGGCAGGGAGGGCACAGCCTGCCACAAGGAATATCCTTCTAGAGAGCGGCCTGGGGGGGGGTGGGTGGGGGGTGGGAGGGGGCAGGGGGCCACAGCCTGCACAAGGTACTATCCTTCTATGAAAGCCGGCCCGTGCCGGGGGGGGGGGGGGGGGAGGGGGGGCAGGGGGTCCAGCCGACAAGGGGTAATATCCTTCTATGAGGGCGGCCGGGGGGGGGGGGGGGGGAACAGCCTGCACAAGGGCGAGTGCTAAAGATATGATAGCTATATGAGGGGGCCCAGGGGGGGGGGGGGGCGGGGGGGGCCACAGGCGCAAAGGGTAATATCCTCCATGGAGGGCGGACTCTGGGGCGGGCGCGGGGGGGGGCAGGGGGGCCAGCTGGCAACAACATGTTTTAATCTCCTTCTAGGAGGAGGGCACGGGAAGGGGGTGGGGGGGGGGGTGGGGGGGGGGGGGGGGCAGGGGGGGGTGGGGGCAGGGGGCGGCAGGGCAGGTGCCCACAGGATGAACCAAGGTAATCTCCTCTATGAGGAGGCCTGGTGGGGGGGGGGATGACGAAAGTGGAGAGACACAATCATGTAGGCGCTGAGAGCAGCGGTAGGCAGGGCAGAGGGGGACAGAGCCGATGGCAAGAAGTAATTATCTTCTATCTGCGGGGGCCAAGGGGGGGGGGGGGGCGGGGGGGGGGGAACAGGGGGCCACAGTGCACAACCGGGGGTAATCTATATATGAGGCGGCAGCCAGAGGGGGGTGGGGTTGGGGTGCAGGGGGCAGGGGCCAGAGGACTGAAAGGTACATCATGCTATATGAGGCGGCCAGAGGGGGGCGGGTAAAAGGATCCACGCTAACTTGGGGGGGCAGTCATGAGAAGGGGCCAGCCCCTTGAAACATTGGCGATAATGACTGCTATAGGAGCCACGACGGTAAGGGGGAGGGCGGGTGGGGGGTGCTTAAGCGGGGCCACAGCCTGCACAAGGTAATATACTGCTATATGAGGGGGGCAGGGGGCCAGAGCCTGAACAAGGGTACTACATTTTATCAAATTGGGCAACGCTTAAAGCACACTAACGCCAAATTGGTCAGCGCTTGCTAGTGCAAAAAGCGAAAAAAAAACCTGTGATGCAGCGTGCGGGCCACAGGGGTTAATACAAACTAGTGAAAAGGACCCTTCTGCAACCCCCCCCCCCCACACCCGGTCAGGAACACCACGTTATAGCCATATCAGCCACACTTATGTTAGGTGTCTTATTGCCTTGGGTTATGGTGTCTAATTCCTATCTCAGCCACCACTTAGTGTTATGGTGTCTAATTATGCCTTGTGCGTTATGGTGTCTAATTATGCCTATCTCAGCCACCACTTAGTGTTATGGTGTCTAATTATGCCTTGTGCGTTATGGTGTCTAATTATGCCTATCTCAGCCACCACTTAGTGTTATGGTGTCTAATTATGCCTTGTGCGTTATGGTGTCTAATCATGCCTATCTCAGCCACCACTTAGTGTTATGGTGTCTAAGTATGCCTTGTGCGTTATGGTGTCTAATATGGCCTATCTCAGCCACCACTTAGTGTTATGGTGTCTAATATGCCTGGCTGGTTATGGTTTGTCTAATCATTGCCTATCTCAGCCACATTAGGTTATGGTGTCTATTTGCCCTGTGCGTATGGTGTATAATCTGCCTATCTCAGCCACCACTTAGTGTTATGGTGTCTTATTATGCCTTGTGCGTTATGGTGTCTAATTATGCCTATCTCAGCCACCATTAGTGATGTGTCTAATATTGCTGTGCGTTATGGGTCTAATTATGCATATCTCAAGCCACCACTTAGTGTTATGGTGTCTTATTATGACTTGTGCGTTATGTGTCTAATTAGCCTATCTCAGCCACCACTTAGGTTATGGTGTCTAATTATGGCCTGTGCGTTATGGTTGTTTATCATGCATATTCAGCACCACTTAGTGTTATGGTGTCTAAGTATGCCTTGTGCGTTATGGTGTCTAATATGGCCTATCTCAGCCACCACTTAGTGTTATGGTGTCTAATTATGCCTTGTGCGTTATGGTGTCTACTTATGCCTACCTCAGCCACCACTTAGTGCTATGGTGTCTAATTATGCCTTGTGCGTTATGGTGTCTAATCATGCCTATCTCAGCCACCACTTAGTGTTATGGTGTCTTATTATGCCTTGTGCGTTATGGTGTCTAATTATGCCTTGTGCGTTATGGTGTCTAATTATGCCTATCTCAGCCACCACTTAGTGTTATGGTGTCTTATTATGCCTTGTGCGTTATGGTGTCTAATTATGCCTATCTCAGCCACCACTTAGTGTTATGGTGTCTTATTATGCTGGGTTATGGTTGTCTAATAGCCTATCTCCGCCACCACTTGGTATGTCGTCTAATTTGTCTAATTATGGCCGTTCAGCCCACCACTAAGTGTTTTATGGTGTCTAATTATGGGGCCCTCGTGGTTATGGTGTCTAATTATTTGGCCTTCTCAGCCCCACTTAGTGTCTGGTTTTGTCTAATTATGCATGTGCGTTATTATGGTTTGTCTAAATGATTGCCATCTCAGCCACCCCCACTTAGTGTTTTATGTGTCTAATTATGGCCCTTGTTGCGTTGTTTTTTATGGTTGTTCTAATCTTGGCCCTATCTCAGCCACCACTTAGTTGTTATGGTGTATAATTATGGCCTTGTTTGCGTTTATGGTGTCTAATTATGCCTATCTACGCCACCACTTAGTGTTATGGTGTCTTATTTATTGCCTTTGCGGTTATGATGTCTATTTAATTATGGGGCCTATCTCTAGCCACCTTAGTGTTATTGGTGTGCTAAATTCTGCCCCTTGTGCGTTATGGTGTTAATTATTTGCTTAATCTCAAGCCAACACTTAGTGTTAATGGTTGTCTTATATGGCCTTGGAGTTTTTTTATTATTGGTTGTCTAATCATGCCTATCTCAGCCCACTTAGTTGTTTATGGTGTCTTTTAATTCTGCCTTGGTGGCGTGTTTTATGGGTGTTATAATTATGGCTATCTCAAGCCACCCACTTAGGTTTAATGGTGTGTCTAATATCCCTTATGCGTTATGGTGTCTAATTAGCTATCTACAAGCCACCACTTAGTGTATTTGGTGTAATTATGGCATTGTGCGTTATGGTGTCTAATTATTGGCCTAACTCTCAGCCACCCCACTGAGTTGTTATGGTGTCTATATGCTTGTGCGTTATGTGTCTAAAATTATTGGCTACTCAGCCCACCACTTAGGTTATGGTGTCTATTCTTGGCCTTGGCGTTATGGTTCTAATTTTGCCTATCTCAGCCACCCTAGTGTTATGGTTTCTACATTATGCCTTGTCGGTTATGGTGTCTAATTATTGCTCTATCTAAGCTCACCACTTAGTGTTTATGGTGTCTAATATTATGCCTTGGGCGGTTTCTGGTGTCAATCATGCCCTTATCTCAGCCACCCACTTATGTGGTATGGTTGTCTAAAGTATGGCCTTGTGCGTTTATGGTGTCTAATTATGGCCTTTCTCACGCCATCACTTGTGTTATGGTGTCTTATTAAATGCCTTGTGGGCGGTTATGGTGGTTCTATGATGCCTATCTCAGCCACAACCTTAGGTGTTATTGGTTGTCTAATTATGGGCCTTTGTGCGTTATAGTGGTCTAATTATGCCTGTTGCGTTATGGTGTAATTTAACTTGTGCGTTTTGTATGGTGTCTAATTATTGGCCATTCTCAGCCACCCCTTAGTGTTATGGGCGGGCTTGGTCTTAATTTATGCCTTGAGCGTTATTGGTCTTTTTGTGTCTAAATTATTTCCTATCTCAGCCACACTTAGTGTGGTCCACCCTCACCTCAAACAGATTTGTGCGTAAACCACCAACAACGAGTAGGGGTTTCGACCGGGACCCAGGGGTTTTCCCAGCAGAAGGTCCTTTTATGGATGCTCGCGTATCGTTTGAACTGACTTCTCCACTTTTACCACAAGGGCCAGCGTTCCTGCGTCCTGTTCAGCTGGTTGATTTTGGGAATGAATCGGTTCCAAAAGCTGGATAAGGTTTGCCTGTTCAACGGCGGGCAAAAACAGATGTTTGGTGCTATTTAGTAGGGACAAAAGGCAAATCATATGATGTGGACCAAAAGACGAGTGTATGATATATATGATATCATAAAAAAATCATATGATTTATATCATAACGATAATGGTGGCAGGCCAAAGTGCCTAGTCCAGGACCGGCCGGCCATCATATGATATCATATGATTATTCATATTTGCCTATCCTACCTATTACCCCGCAGTAGTTTGCTTTTTTTTATTTTGAATATGAGGGGCCGCCATCACAGGCGTGAGATTGAGGGAACATGTGTACATGCTGAAGAATAGTGTGCTAATAGTTTATTTGTCAGGTGAAAACCATAAGGGCAGGTTAGTGAAGTACGGATACAGTTATGGGTACAGATACGGTACTGATACGGTATGGGTTTTAGAGGCGAGGTGCACTTTGCCTACCTACCCGGTACGTATTTTTTTTTGCCAGTTGTTATCCAGGAGGGAGCCCCCCCCCCAGGCCTCAAAAAACTCCTTCAGTCATGCCGCTCGATTTTTTGAGAACAGGCTTAAATCCGCAGTATTCCATTTGGCGGATATTTTTTTTCAAAAGTACTTTTCGGGTCATTTCTGAGCCACCTCCATTTAAGGGGGCGCGCGGCGGGGGGGGGGGGGGGGGGGGGGGGGGGGGGGGTCAGCCCTCCCCCCCCAAAAAAAAAAAAAAATTTTTTTTTTGCTAAACCTTTTTTACTTTCAGGGACCTCCAAATGACATTTTGAGACACCCATAAGTAGCCCTTCCCCGGTAATAGGGAGGTCTATTGGCACCACTTTGGACCTAGGGCACATAAAGTATTTACCCCCCCCCCCCCCCCAAAACCCCAGCCCAGCCCAGAAGTAAAGTGGGTGAATGGCTGGGTATGTGTGGGATTAATAGTGGGGTGGGTGAATTGGGGTTGTGGTAATATGGGGGTGGGTGAATGGGTGTGGGGGTGGGGGGTGGGGGGGATGCCCCCAGGGCCCCCCACTACCTCCAGTACACACACACACAACCCACAAATCCACCGGCCCAGACACTCACATGCGGACAACCACCGAAAAAAAACGCCGCCACATTCTTACCACGTGCTACAAGTTTGGGGTTTGGGAACCCAAGGGGACTTTGTAGCTGAACAGGCTGAGATAATTGTCCTTCTACTTCAGGTGCTACTGTTTGTTTTAAATAATGGGAGAAACTCCAGTTGAGGCTGCGCCCCTGCGGCAAAGGTTGAAGTGTGGTACTACGGTTAACTTCGGGCAACCCAGGAGGGGTTGGCAAAAAACTGATTGATTGGGACTATCACAACAAATCCCTATGTGGGAATTCTGAGCATGCCCATCCATGTGGGCGCCCATTATGTTAAACCCCCCCCAGAATCCATATCTAACGTTTTTCATAAAGGGGTTTATTTTCTTATTAAGGGGCGGGGGGGGGCGGGGAAGGGGGGGGTTCAGCCCTCCCCAGGTTTTAGGGAGGTGTGGGCCTATTTCTTTTTTTCTCTCCCCGCTTGTACAGTAACGTTTTTTTATTTTTTTTGAGTGTCACAAACATTCCTTGTTTTGCAAGTTTTTGTTTCTGCTCATTTGGCCTCAGTTCACTTAAGACACCATAGTAGAGGGGCAATTTCGGGTTCTATGGCATTGCTTGATCATCGAAAAAAAAATCACGAAGGCAGCAAAAATTGATGGCACTTTGCCGTCAATTTTTACCGTCGAGGGGGAGTAGGACCAGTACCGGCGTACTCAATTCCAGGAAAAAGAGAGAGTGGGGAGGTATGGTTCCTCGGCGTTAGGTTAGTACGGAATTTTTTAGGTGCGTTCCTGGGCCAGCGTTCGGTGGAGTTTGGCCTGGTTTCTGGCCGTACTACGCCCAAGTGAAGGTGGTCAAGCTCGACCATGTTGTTAGATGGGGTCACATGGAGCCAAGGGCCACACACTAGGCCACAACTCCGACCAGGGGGCCGGGCCACCGTACTCCAAATGCGGTGGTAGGCAGTTTAAAAATGGAGGGTTCAGGTACACATTGCATGCTCAAACCATTCACGGCGCGTCCATCCTTTCGATGGCCGCGCCCACAATCTGGGCTTGATTCGAGCCGATTTAGGCTTCACCTCGAATGTTGGTCGAGTGAATGGTTTCAATTTCAATCGAATGCCAATGAATGCCGTGATGGCAGTGCCTACAATATAGAACCAGCCTATGGGAAGGGCCCGAGGTGGTGGAACATCGACAAGCTAAAAGCGTGCACGAATAAACTTCTGGGAGTGAAAAAACTTGGTGAAACTATTTGTATTTCTGCGGTATTTCTTACTGGGACATGATCAAATCGCATCTTCTCCCTTAATCTACTCGCTATTATTGAAAAACTGAAAACTAGGACCTCTGCTCTGCTCTCAAGGGTCAAGGGTCAAGGGCAAAGGCTCCCTTTCCCGCGGCGTTCCGCCCCCTCTCATCGACTCGGACCCTCACCAAGGCACGTTAATAGTCCTCACCGCCATTTCGGGAACGAAAAAGAAACTTGAGGCGGTTTGCGATGCCCTTGTTCCACCGTCGTGTCGTACAGGTGCTTCTCTTCGGCGCAGGCCTTCCTTAAATATGCCTCCATTTCCACCGAATTTCGCTCCATCGCCCCCCACCAGGGGGGTGGGAATGTGATCGTACATGTCCCTGGCCGGGGTGGGGGCAAAATTTGGGGGAATCAAGCGCAATGACAGGGCGTTGTTCAGCAGGGGCGTCCCAGGAGCTTGTGTGTCTACCGGACCTCAAAGCTTGTGTGCTCTCCCCCGTTGTCAAAGTGGTAAACATGTATCGGTCAAACATGTATAGGTAAAACATGTAACGAGTCTGCCGCCCCCTCACATGTCCTGCTGTGTCCCGAAGCACCGGGTTCAGACCCCCGAAGTCGAGATCTGCAGAGAAGCTTCTCCGTCACAGTGTCACGGACAGGTTCCGGAAGTTTCCGTGGCACGATTATGTAGAAGACGAAGCATATCGCAGGTTCAGGCGGGTAAAGGCACAGACACAAGGCACGGGCGCAGGTGTATGGATATGGGCAGGGCCACACAGGCAAAGGTTCAAGGGGCGTAGGTAAGTCAGGGGGGTCAAGTATACGTTAACTCGTGTCTCGATCTTCGGTCTTTCTCGGTCTCGGTCCCCCGGTCTCGGTCTTTCTCGGTTTCTCGATCTCGGTTCTTTCAGGGGGGCCTTCGACTCGTTTCTTAAGGGGGCGCCTGGTTTTCCGTGGATGCTGGAATTGTAAAATCATGATCAGTGCTTCACAAAATTTGGTTCGTGGGGATTTGATGTGATGGATGATGCAAAATTTATAAACTGCCTTCGCGGAAAAATGTCTGTCTGAATCCTGGAAGTCTTTGCGAAATTTTAAACATGTCCCGGATTGGTTCTTTTGGCCGCTGCAGGGCATGGGCGCATGCTTCATGGCCAGGGGCCCCCCTGTTTCATGCCTGAACTGGCGCTTTCGCTTGTCGAGCTGCACTCACTTCACCCCACCTTTTTACCAGGGTTCTTTGTTTTTATAAGGCACGTGGGGGGGTAGGTTTGGGCCAGTGGGCGATTGATTGTTCCGTACCGATCGCTTGGCCCTTGTTTCAAAAAACGTCGCTGGGGGGGGTCTTGGGGGGGTTCTTTTTCATTGACTTCATCACTTCGGGGCCTCCAGGGGGAGCTTGGGGGGGGGCCTTGGGGGGCTTCCAATTCACTTTGGCTTTCCCGGGTTGTTCAAAATAACGTGCTGGGGGGGTCTTGGGGGGGGTCTTGCGGTTTTTTTTCGCGGCAGTTTTTCCCACCCCCTTGTGAGCACCAGGTGTTGCAGTTTTTGCGCTTTTTGCACTACAAAGCGCTGACCAATTTGACAAAATGTAGTACCCTAATACGGAAAACGTCGGAATTATCAGACCAGATTCTCACAATTCGGGGATTATGAAATAAATGAACGACTGTAGTGGGTTTTTCTAAAAACACTCAAATTCTATATCATTCCAATTATGTGTGGGCTCATTGGTCGGTTTGGCGTGGGGGGACGGTATTTCTGCGCTATATCTATCCGAATCCGGCCCGAGGAAATTTCTGAAGAATGCTGGAAATTTTTTGGCCTGAAAAAGTGGGAGGAGGTACGACTAACAACCACAAAACAGGACCCCAAATTCCAAATTCTCAAATAAATCCGCTGAACTGCTTGCAATGTGTTTTTTTTTGGGAGTCCCACCATAAACGATTAAACGATTGCCTTGTTATTGTAGCTTGAAAAAAGTTCTTGACCGATTCCAATCCAATCCTTCAGTCCATTCCCTGTGCTGTTTCAGTTATACCACTCCGGAAAGCTAAAGAAAAGGGGTCAAGAAATATCAAGGATTTAATTTAAAACGGGGTGGGGCAATTGGGGTCATTCCCTTGCCAGCCCCTGGACTGTGCAACACGACCCCCCCCCCCCCCCCCCATAAGGCTGTGTTTAGGTTTTGGGGCGGAGCCCCCCTCTTCAAGGGGGCTGGACTGTGGCACCAAAAAGGGGACATAAAGATGTGCTTTAGTTTTGGGCGGAGCCCCCTCTTCAAGGGGCTGGACTGTGGCACACAGACATAGATGTGCTTAGTTTTTGGCGGAGCCCCCTCTTCAAGGGGCTGGACTGTGTGGCACACAGGCATAGCTGTGATTAGTTTGGGGCGGAGCCCCCTTCAAGGGAGCTGTGAACCTGTGGCACACCGGGGACATAGCTGTGATTAGTTTTGGGCTCATCCCCCTCTTCCAAGGGCTTGGACCTGTGGCACAGTTCAGGTTACGGGCAAGCAGGGCTCTAGGCAGCTCCCCTGACAGGCTATTCAGCCAAAACACTTGGCGGGGGGGAGGGAAACCGAGCGCCTTTCAAGGCTGGACCATAAATTTCAGCTTTAGAACTGCTGAAATAATTTGGTGCAGCCCAGTGGTCGGCTCAGGTAGCTGCCTAGAAGCTGCTTTGAAAAGCCGAAAAGGAAAACCCATGCATATTTTTGTAAACAATTCCAATCCAGCATACACTTGAGCTGGACCAGGGTTGTTGTTAAGGGAGCTGCATAGAAAAAGTGCTTGTAAAAAAGCTGAAAGAAAAAACACTTTGGCAGTGTTGTGTAAAATCCAATCCAAGCATACTCGAGCTAACCAGGGTTGTTCAGGGAGCTGCCTAGAAGCTGCTGTTAAAAACGCTGACAAAGGGGGAGGAAAAACCTGCCAGTAAAAATTCCAATCCAAGCACTACTCAGTAGCTAACCAGGGTGTTTAAGGGGGGAGTGCCTAGAAGCTTTGCTGTAAAAGGGTGAAAAGAAAGCCAGCTTCCATTGTATCAATCAATACAAAATGGCATCCCTCGTTGCTAACACAACCATGGTTGCTCATGAAAAGTGGAAAAAAAACACCTGCCATGCTAAGGGTTCTGACCGGCAGAAGGGTATTCAGGAGGGAATCCCCCGCTATGCATTCCTGGAGGACAAAAACACAATTTTTTACAGCAAGGCGGCCTGGCCTGGGGCCTTGAGACGCATATGTATTATTGTCCAAGCCGCGGCCCCTTGAGACGCAAAAAACAATTGTCAAAAGCCTGGGCCTGAGACGCAAAAAAACCAAACCCGCCCCCAAAGGGACCAATACGCCTGGTTCCTGCAATGCAACCAACCCACATAGGCTGCGCCTGCGAACCGCAACGGCCCTTCCTCCTCATCCAGCCAAACCAGCACAAACAACCGGCAACAACCCTAACAACACCACCAAAAACCCAACGGGGACTCTCACCCGCACCAACTAGGGCATGACCCATCACTAGCACTGGCTAGCCACCCAGCCTCCACTAGCACCAGCACCAGCACCGGCACCAGCACCACTAGCATCACCACTAGCACTAGCAGCACCAGCACCAGCTCCACTAGCACCAGCACCAGCACCGGCACCAGCATCACTAGCATGACCACCACTAGCAGCACCAGCACCAGCACCAGCTCCACTAGCACCAGCACCAGCACCAGCAGCGAAGGCTGCATCTGTGATGCAGGACGCAGCATCCTGGACAACCCTGCTGCTGCACCCAGGGGGTTTGGCCAAAACAAAACTGTGCGGCAAATGCGCAGGGGGGGGATCAAAAATGGCAGGGGCGCGGCCAGCGGCGGCAAAGCGTGGCAGCAGTACCCGTCCAAGCACAAACCAGCTGTTGTGGCATTTCCTGGTTAGGCCGAGTTCCGGGAGTCGCAAAAAACATCAAAAGGTAAAGATAATCCAGTGCTGCGTTGGGTGTACATGGTGAGTGTGCCGGGGGTGGTGTGTAGTAGTGGGGGGGTTGGTGGTGTGGGGTGTGTGTGGGTTGTGGGGGTGGTGTGTAGGGTAGGCGTGGGTTGTGCGTGTGGGTGTTGTTTGGGGGGGTGCGGGTAGGTCCAGAACCAGGTACTGGGCAGGGGACCCTAAAGTGGCCAGCGTGCTTTTAGCGCACTTGGTGCTTGGGGAAAAACAAACGGCGGGCTTTCGTGGGCGGCAATAAAAAAAAACACAAGCGCAGAAAGAAGAAGAAAGAGAAGAAAATGTGCAAACACCAATCTGCGGCGATATACTAAATTGCGGGGCAGGCGTGGTGGCCTCAAAAAAGGCCAGAGCGACAGCGCGCGGGCGCGGGAAGTTACCCTGGGGCGCACATTCTGTGCGGAACAGTTGTTTAGCCGAAGACGGCGAGCAGCCAAATTGCTGCTGAAGCTTGTAACCAAGTTTGAAGTGTCCCAAGCTGGGCATTCGGGACGAGGCCACAGCCCAAAAAACACGAGAAGGAAAATAGATAAATAGAAAAGGAGAAGATATATGAGAGTATATACATAGTGGAGTGGTCTCGAGTGAAAACCCCCAAAAAGAAAAAAATGAAAGCCACGCTGGGGTAAGCAACTGCCCTAGGGGAAACGTCTCAAGGGTTTGTGATCAGCCAGTGGGTTCTGTGGCACCACTTTGACCAAAATACATTGGGACCGTTCAATTTGTAACTTTGCAACGTTTGAAAATTAGAATTAAATACTTTGAAGTGGATGGGCATTTTCAAAATTGGCAGTTGAACAAAGTCGGCCAGAATAATAAACTTAAATTAGAAGGGCTGGGCATTTCTAGGTAAGGAAACGCCTGGTTGGGGTGCGTCGGGTGCTAAGGGGAGCCCGTCGTACGCGGGTGTGAGAGTGGTTCTTTTTTTTTTTTTGTTTTTAGCCTACCTCAACGGGACAAAGCTACCATCGCGTTGACGGACGGACTGCACCGCCTAAGAACGAACGGGGGGAAGGGGGGTAAGTCGACACCCCGGACTCTTCGTTCCTCCAGGCAATTCTGGCCTACCACTAAGGTGGGGGGTGGGGGGGGGGGGGGGCGGGGGGGGGGGGGGGGGACCATTAGCTGGCACGGGACACGGGGTGGCTGGGCAAGCTCGGCACAACACAAACAAACAAGGCTGACAAAACAAACAAAAAAACAGGGCTGGCAAACGAACGGCTCTGGGCAACAACAAACAAAAACAGGGCGCTGGGAAACGGGGCAGGCTGGAAAAAACAAAACGGCAGCTGGCAAACAAACAACAGGGCTGGCCACCAAACGAAAACTGGGCATGGGCGGCATTGTTCGGCTCTATGCCTGGAAACGGCGTAACGTTTGCTTCATGATTAAAAATCAGCTCTGGGAAGGTGGCTGGGCATTCACTGCATGACAAGCGGGCTGGGCAGGTTCGTGGCCCCAGCGGACATAAGCGAAGCGGATGGCCCCCTCAACACCTCACGCCATTGGTCCTAAGGCGTTACACTTTGCTTAAGGGATTGAAAAATCAAGCTTTGAGGGGAAAGGTTGGCTGGATACATGTCACTGCAGGGCACGCGGGCTGGGCTTGGCCCCCCTCAAACCTCCACCGGCCGGTCTTAAGGCGTAACATTTGCTTCATCATCAACAATCAGCTCTGGGAAAAAGGTGGCTTGGGGGCATTCCATCAGGCAAGGGCGGGTGGCTGGGGGCCTTGGGCCCCCCTCAACCTTCACGCTGTCCTAAACTCTTTAAGGCCTCATTAACAACACTTGCTTCATGGATTGAAAAATCGCTCTGGGGAAAGGGGGGTGGCTGGGCATTCGCTGCAGCTAGCATGGCCTGCATTTCCTGTTGAACATGTATGCGACGCTGCCTCTCCTCTGCGAGCTCAGTCTCCAGCATCTCTAGGCGTCTGAGCATCTGTAGGGGTTCATGTGCAGACGGATGTGTGTGTGTGTGTGTGTGTGTGTGTGTGTGTAGGGGTTCAAGTGCAGTCGTATGTGTGTGTATTTTTGTGTGTGTGTAGCATTTGCATGTATCCACCCCAACCTGGGTATCTGTGGTGCGTGCTGAGCAGCCGGTCTTGGCCACAGATACCTTGGCAGAGCCTGCTACAGACCAAGTGGCTCAAGGAGCTTCCTAGAAGCTGCTGCTCAGAGCCTGCTACAGACCCAGTGGCTTCACGGAGCTTGCACTAGAAAAGGCTTGCTGCTAGTTAGAGGAAAAAAAAAGAGAAAAAAAAAAACTAAAAAAAAAAAAAAAAAACTATGAGCCCACCCGGTTTTGCATGTCCTCACCCTACCGGGTTATCTCTCTGGTGGGTCGAGCTGAGCAGCTGGTTCTTGGCCCAACAAGTACCCTCTGCAGCGCTGCTACCTACCAAGTGGCTCAAGGAGCTTGCCTATGATTGCTGCTGGGCTTCGGTAGCTGAAAAATAAAAACAAAAAAAAGAAACAGAATAGAACAACTATGGAGCTGCCAGAAGGCTTGCTGCTCATAGTGGGAAAAAAAAAAGGAAAAAGACCCTGGCAGCTGCCTAGAAACTGCTTTGCTGCTCGTAGCAAAAATTGAAAAGGCTACAATAAGCTGGACATTTGCATGTCCTCACCCTACCTGGGTATCTGTTGGTTGGCTGCGCTTGAGAGCTGGGTTCTTGGCCACCACAGGACCTCTTGCATGGGGCCGGATACATACCTAGTGGCTCAAGGAGCTGCCTAGAAGCTGCTGCTCATAGCAGAAAATTAAAGCTACAAGCGGACATTTGCATTAATCCCCCCCCTACCCTGGGGTAATTCCTGTTGTGCGTGCATGGAGGTTGCCAGGTTTTCCTTGGGCGATTAGATTTAGATTAGATGTCTTGGCAGAGGCCGCGGAACAGAATCCAGTCGCTGTGATCAGCTCGTTTGACATTTTACAGGGCTGGCAAAAACTGACCCGCCAACTGGCTGGCGCAGCACATTGGCGGGTGCTGTGTCAGGGGTGTTGAGTATGGTTATCTAGCATGTAGTTTTGTTTGGGTGTGCGGGGAGTCTTGTGACGGTGAGATGGTCATGTCAGTATTATGCAGCTGGCAACACTGCCCCTGCCATTGGTGGAATGGAGGGTGAGAGGCATTTGTCATGGAAGGGGTTGAGAATTGGCCCCGCAAGCTGTAATTGTGTGGTTGTTTGTTTGGGGGCGAAGATGGGTCATTGCATGTGTGTAGGTGTGTGGAGTGCGTAGTTTTGTTTGGGTGGAAGGAGGGTCCCCAGTCATAAATAATCAGCTTGCGGGACTAAAAACTGCCCCTGCATTGCAATGCAGAAGCATGGAGGGCTGTGGGGCAGATGGTATTTTTTGCATGCGTTGTAGTTGATTGTGAGTGGCGTGTGGGGGGTGAGAGGGTTCTTTGTCATAATAATGCAGCTTGCGACACTGCCCCTGCCATTGCCTGCAGAGAAGGGCTATGGGAGGTGTTTGTTGGGGTGAGGGGGCTGGTCATGCATGCGTTGTATGTTGGTGAGTGCGTGGTTGGGTTGGGAAGGGTGGAGAGGGTCATGTATAATAATGGCAACTTGCGGGCCTACTTGCCCCCTGCATTGGCCTGCAGAGAAGCATGGGAGGTGTTGGGGTTGCCGATGGTCATGCCTATGCGTTTTGGTTATTGTAGTTTTGTGAGTGAGTGCGTGTTGGGGTTGGCGAGGGTGTCCATTGTTCATAAAAATGCAGGGGGCTTGCGAAACTGGCCCCTCTCCATTCATTGCCTGCAGGTGAAGAATGGAGGAGGGTGCTTGGCGGGGTTGATGAGATGGGTCATGAATGTCGTGTAGTTTTGTGAAGGCTGCAATCTGGTTGGGTGGTGAAGAGGGTCCTGTTCATGGATTGATTGCGATGGCGCAACACTGCCCCTTGACCATTACCGGGCAACCTGCATGGATGGGCGATGTTGGGGGTGAGGTTTTGGAGGGGGGTTTCATGTTCCTGGCTGATGACAAGCTGGCAACATGGCCCCTGCCCATTACCGGCAACCTGCATGGAGTTGTTTGTGGTGAGTAAGGGTTTCATTTCATGATGATGCGCTGGCATACACTGGCCCCTGCCATCCCGGCCACCTGCATGGATGGTGTTGGGGTTGAGGGAGGGTCATGTAATTTGTGAGTGCAGCTGGGGCACCACTGCCCTGTCCATTACCGTGGCACCCTGCATGGAGGTGCTGGGGTGAGAGGGTCATGTCATGATGATGCAGCTGGCAACACTGCCCCTGCCATTACCGGCAATAGTCAGAAGTAGCTGGAGGGTGTTCAGGTGAGGATGGCCACGCAAGAATGTAATTGGTGTGGAGTTGCTTTGGTGGGGGGTGAGATGGGTGCATTGCATGTGTTGTTATGTGGGTGGTGGTGAGTTTGCCTGTTGGGGTGAGATGGTCATGCATGTGTGTAGTTGTATGAGTGCATGTTGGGGTGACATGCTCATGCATGTGTGTAGTTGTGTGAGTGTTTGTTGGGGTGAGATGGTCATGCATGTGTGTAGTTGTGTGAGTGTTTGTTGGGGTGAGATGGTCATGCATGTGTGTAGTTGTGTGAGTGCGTGTTGGGGGTGATAATTGATTGGTCATTGCATTTGTGTAGTGGTGTGAGTGTTTGTGGGGGGTGAGCTGTTCTAGGCATGTGTGTAGTTGTTTCGTTGGACGTTTGGGTTTTGTTGGAGGTGAGGATGGGAGATTGTATGGTGAAGTGGTGTGTAGGTGGTTGTGAGTGTGTTGGGGGTGGTAATGGTCAGCATTGTGTGGTGTTCTGTGGGCGTTTGCGTGTGTGGGGGGGAGATTGGGGGAAGGAATGGTGTGTAGGGGGGTGTGGAGGGGGGGGGGGAGGGATGAGTGGGGATGTGCAGATACGTACCCAGATGGCGGGACACGGGCCCCCCGACCACCCCCCACCACCCCCCACACACACACAACAACACACACCAACCCCCACCCCCACCCCACCCCCCACCCCTTCATTGCTGCAGGCAAAGGGCAGGGGAGCATCACACATAACAACACACCAACACTAACAGGAAATAACGCCTCCCGAATGTGGGGCCACCACCAAACACACACCAACCCACACAGGAAAACATCCCACCCACCACCACCTCCACCCCCTGCAAACCCGTCACTCGGCAACTCATCCAAACCCCAGCCACCTCTTGCATTCCAGTCCTGCTTGTTCTGCCCTACGTTCACCAAGGGGGCCCCTTCGCCCAATGAAAAGGGGACTCACAGGCAGCTGTTGTTTGTGTTGGGTGCAGCCCAGCCGCAGCCCACCCCACCCCCCGAACCCTCCTCTCCCCCCCCTCATACCCTGCCACCCACACTCAACCAGCCACCCACATACATACATTAAAACAATCCCCCCCCACCCCCGCCCCCAACCCCCGTTACCCCCAACCCTTCCCCAACCCCACACGTCCCAGCCCAAACCACCCTCGTGTCCCCAAAGGGCGTCCAGTGACACACACCACACACACAACCAAAAAACATCCCCCCCACCCCGTGCCCCCACCCTGTACCCTCCACTCCCAACCACTCACCCAGCCACCACCTGCGGCCGCCGATGTGGGCAGCCGAAGGCGTGGAACACGAGCACACACACACACACACCTACAATCCAAAACAGTCAACGCACCCCAACCACAGCCCGCACCTCCGGTACCAGCAAATCCTCCACTACTCACCAACCAAAGCCATCCGGGCGCGGGCCCACTAGGGCGTCAAAAGTCCGGCGGGTCCGTTCTTGAGGGGGCTGCACCAAGTCCCCCCCTCATCCACCCACCCACCCACCCACAACCCACAACCCATACACCCACACCCACCACACCACACCCACACAAAACACACCCACGACAAAACAGTCCTCCCCCCCACCCGTGCCCCCCAACCACCGTACCCTCCACCCCAACACTCACCAACCCCCTAGCCACCCTTTCTTCTGCCCCAAAGGGCGGTCCAGGGCGCCGTTTGTCCTTTGGCTTCACCAACAAGACCCCCTCCCCCCCCCACCATCACCCACACACAACACCTATACACACACACATTACAATTACATTACATTTACAATAAATTACATGTTAAACGTTCTACTTGACCACAGCGAGGGTGTTTTGGTATGAGACTTGTGGCTTAAACAAAAAAAGGAAAAAAAAAAACAAAAAAAAAGAAAAAAAAAAAAGAGGAAAAAAAAAAAAAAAAACAGCACCACAAAGCAAAAAAAAACCCCCCATTACATTCAAGGGGGTGTTGTGCGGTGGGTGTTGTCGAGGGGACAAAACAAACCAACCTCCCAACCACCGTTTTGGTGGCGTTTTAGGTAATTAAAAAAACCCTTAGAGGCCGGGACCCAGGATCTCAAACCACTTAAAGTGGGGGGAGGTAAAAGAAAGGCTAACAAAACTGAGGAAGTCACAAAAGAAGAAGAAAAAAAAAAAAGGGATGTGATAAATTACGCGTTGGCCACTAGCAGTCCCAGGGGGGGGGCTTCCTGTCTTGCTCTTCTACAAAGTAGAAAGGATAGTTCGGGGCTAGGTGGCTCCATAAAAAGACCTTAAGTGCCATTCCATTCATAAAAAGGTTCTGACATGTTGGATCGCGAATTCACTATCCCTACGGCGTAAGTTGGTATCATCCATGGACATTGCCTTATAAAAATTCTGTACACCGCTCTTTTTCTTTGGTAACATACAACACATCCCCCCACCCCGGCCCCCCACACTGTTTACCCCTCCAACCCACACTCACCCAGGCCACCCCTACGCCCCAAAGTGGGCGTCCAGGTGTCCGCCGTGGTCCTCGGGCTTCCCAAGGGCCCCCACCACACCCACCCACACAAACAAACACACATACAAACATCCCCCCACCCGCCCCCCACCCGTACCCTCCACCCAATTACTCACCAGCCACCCCCTACGGCCCCCATAAAAGGCGGGTCCAGGTCGTGCCGTTGTCCTTAGGCTTCACCAAGCCCCCCCCCACAAACCCACCCCAAAACAACACAAGCACACACATAACAACATCCCCCCCACCCCCGCCCCCTCACACTGTTACCCCCACCCCAACAATCACCAGCCCACCCCACTACGCCCCAAGGGCGTCCAGTCCTGCCGTGTCCTTAGGGCTTCACCCCCCCCCCCCACCCCAACCCCCCCCTCACCCCACACACACAACCACAACAAAACACACATAACAAAACACCCCCCCCTCCACCACCCACCCACAACCAACCCACCACAAACCTCCCCCCCACCCCCCCCCCCGTCCCTCCCACCCCACACTCACAAAAACCCAGCCACTTTTCTCTGCCCCCCAAGGGCGTCCACTCCTGCTGTGTCCTTTAGGCCTCACCTAGAAGCCCCACACCCAGGGATGAGGTGGGGGACTCGGCCCTGCAGGGCTGCTGTTGTGGAACCCCCCCCCTTCCCCCCCCCACCCCCAAACACACACACACACATCCACCGTTGCTCCCACCCAAGGCCACTTCACCAGCGGGACTAGCACCTCTTCCGCCCCAAGGGGCGTCCGTTCTCTTGTGGGCCTGTCTTAGGGCTTCACCAGAGCCCCTTTACCGCCAGGCGGTGGGGAGCCTAGGCGCTTGCAGGGGGGGGGGGGGGGGGGGGGGCTGCTGTTGTACCCCCCCTCCTTCCCCCACCCCAAACAAAACAAAACACACCAACACACATCCGTGCTCCCACCCCCACAACTCATCCAGCGAAACTTTATCCGCCCAAGAGGGCGTCCAGTCCTGGGCCTTTTCCTTTAGGGCTTCACCAGTGGCACCCTCCACCCAAGGAGCGGGGTGGACTCGGGGCTGGGGTCCAGGCTGGCTGGGGTGAACCCCCCCTTCCTTTCCCCCACCCCCCCAAACAAATACAAAAAACAACCACAACACACAAGACCCCCACCCCCCCCCACGTGCCCCCAGTGCCCACCCAGCACTCACCGCGGGACAACCTTTTCCGCCCCCAAGGGGGCGGAATCAGTTCCTGCCTTGTCTAGGTGCCTTCAACCTAGGAAAATTCCACCCCGGGAGGTGTGGGATCGGCTGCAGGCTGCTGTTGTGACCTGGGCAGGGGACATTGGTTCAGCACCACACTTTTGGGGGGCTTTGGGCTTTGTGTTGTATTCGGTGTTCCGGTTTTGCCTTAGCCCATTCTCTTTCAAATGCCTTCTCTTCTTTTCTCAAATTTCTGTATGTGTTTATTAGCCATTAGGTGAACGTAAAAAGAAAAATGGTGGTGTAGGGGAAGGATGCTTTTTGCAACAAACCAATACTCCTGGGGGGAAAAACAAACATGCTGCAAGGCAGTGCTGCTGACTTGAAGTCTTACGATTAATACAGGGATTATTTTTATTTTATTTCCGCGATATTAGGGGGCAAATCGCTAGTTTTGACCCGGTTTAGCAAAATCGATGGCTATTAAGAAAGGAAAAACAGTCCAAAACAGTCAAAAACAATGGCTATTAAGAAAGGAAAAAAAAAACTAAAAAACCAGTCAAAAGTCAAAAACCAGTGTACAGTTAAAAAACAATCGCTAATTAAGAAAGGAAAAAAAAAAAAAAAAGAAAAAAAAAAAAAAAAAAAACAAGTCAAAAAACAATCGCTCACGTCAAAAAACCACGTCTCAAAAAAATGCAGTCCACAAAAACATCAAAAAAACAAATTGCTATTGAAAAAGGAAAAAACAGTCATCAAAATCAATGGGGCTGATTATTTTAAGAAAGGACAAAACACAAGTTTCAAAAACAAGTTCTCGAATAACAATCGCTTCGTCAAAAAAACAAAAATCAAACATGTAAAAAACAGTAAAAATAGAAAAAAACTAGTCTAAAAATCGTCCAATCAAACAAAAAAAACAGTTCCACAAAAAACAAAATTGATTGCGACTAAGAAAGGGGGAAAAAACAGTTTCAAAAAAAAACACAATCGGCTATAAGGGAAAAGGAACGAGGGTAAAAAAAAAAAACCAGGTATTTTATTGCCTTAAATGGCCCTAAAGTTCATGGAAAAGCTATAGGGACAAAGCTTCAAATCGGGCTGTCCCTGGAGGAGCCTCCTCACTAACCCTAAAACCCAGAATGCTCTAGGGAAAACCCCACTTTCAGATGATTGAAAAAAAAAATCACTGTTACCTGATTATACTGTACACAAATCAGTGCATATGAATATATAGTGGACTACATTCAAGCCATAGCTTTTTTGCTTGAGCCCACTCTTTCAAAGCCGGTATAGGCCCACTTTTTGGCGGGAGCCCCCTATCCAAAAAGCTCGGTTAAGCCCCCTTTTTGGGCCTTCCCCCCCCGCTTTAAAGCTCGTGTTAAACGCCCCTTTTGGTCTGCAAGCCTCATCTTCAAGATCGGTAAATTTGTTATAAGGCCCCCTCCCTTTGGCACTCCAACTCTTCAAGGCTCGGTTAAAGCCCCCCTTGGTCCACCACCCATCCTTCAAAGATCGGTTTAAAGGCACCCTTTGGGGCAGACTCTCCCCCCCCCTTCAAAGGATCGGTAAGCCCCCTTTGGCCTCCCCCCTCTTCAAGCTCGGTAAGCCCCCTTTGGCCTCCCCCACCCCCCCCCCCCCCTCTCCAAGCTGGTAAGCCCTTTTGGGTGGAGCCCCCTTTCTAGGGCTCGGGTAAAAGGCCCCTTTGGGCCCACTACCTATCTCTTCAAGGCTTCGGTTAAGCCCCTTTTGGGCTGCAGCCCCCCTCTCTAGCTCCGGTTGTACAAGCCCCCTTGGCCTCCCCTCTCCCTCTTCAAACGGCTCGTGTAGGTAAGCCCCCTTTTGGACTTGAGCCCCCTCTTCTAAGTCGGGGTAAAGGCCCCCTTGCCTTCCCCCCCCTTATTCCAGGAGGGGAAAGGCCCCCTAGGTTATCCGGTTGTTCCATTGTGTTGTCCTAAACCGTCCGGGGGGACCGCCGCCCCGAGGAAAATCCTGTACGGGGTTTCAGGCAAAACATTCTGCTTAAACATTCAAGGCCCTAGCTTTTTATTTTTAGCTAGCAGCAGGCAAAGGCTTCTAGGGGCAGCTCCACTGGGTTTTCTACCCAGTCAAGGGCTCAGAAAAACGGTAGTGGCCACCTGAAGCTGACCAAAAATTTCATCTTTTTCTGATTAACTGGTTTGAATCTTTGGGGGCCTTAGGGCACAGTTTGCTGGCTTCAGGTAGATTGCGTTCCTTTAGAAGAGAAGCTGCTGCTCGAGCTGAAAAAAGGCAAAAAAGCTATTGCCTCGAGAATGAAGGGAGAAAAACCAAAAGAAAAACCATAACTTTTTGTTTTTTTAATACAGAAAAAAAAATTTATAGGGCCACCTCAATTTACTAGAGCGGTGCCAAGCATTACTTTGTCACTGGTTAATTTAGGGGGGGGGGCCTTCTGCACCCTTTATTTGGCTTTCTAGGGTTTATTCTGGTTCTCCAAGGTGCTGTTGTAAGGGGTTGCAACAAAAGGATTTTATGGGGGTGCAAAACGGGTTGCTGTAGAGGGGTGCAAAAAAAAAAAAAAAAAAGGTGGTTGTTTGTAGGGTGTTGGCAAAAAAAAAAACATAAAAAAGGGTGTCGTTAGGGGCAAAAAACGGGGCTGTAGGGGTTGCAAAAAAAAGGGTTTGTGTAGGTTGTGCAAAACGTGGTTTTGATGTAGGGGGTGCAAATCAATAAGGTTGCTTGTGGGTGCAAAAAAAGGGTATCATAGGGGGTGCAAAAAAAAACGGGTGCTGTTAGGTGGTAAAACAAAGGGAACTGTAGGGGTTGCAAAAAAATGGGTTGCTGTAGGTGGTGCAAAAAAAAGTAAAAGGGTGCGGTAGGGGTTTGCAAAAAAAACAAAAAAAAGTGGTGTCATAGGGGTGGGGTTGGGGGGGGGGTGGGTTGGTGCAAAAAAAGGGGTGCATGTAGGGGTTGGCAAAAACAGGGTGCTGAGGGGTTGCAAAACAACAAAGGGTTCCGGTATTTTAGGGGGTGCCAAAAAAAGGGGGGGGGGGGGGTGCTGTAGAGGTGCAACGGTGGCTGGTAGGGGTGCAACAAAGGGGTGCGTTAGGGGTGCAAAAAAAAAAAAGGGGTGTTTCCGTTTAGGGGAGGGGTTTGCAAAAAGGTGTGTGGGTTGGCTTGGAGAGGTGCAAAAAAAACGGTTGCTTGTAGGGGGTTGAAAAAAAGGGTTAAAAAAAAAAAAGGAGGCTGTAGGGGTTGCAAAAAAAGGGTGCTGGTAGGGGGGCAAAAAAACGGGTTCGCCAG
>JACBWV010000820.1:0-51808 GCA_013435795.1 Chlamydomonas sp. ICE-L
TTGGTGGTGATGGAATGTTAGGTGGTGGTGTGCGTGGTGTGGTGGTGATGATGGAATGGTTAGGTGGTGGTGGTGGTGCGTATGATGGAATGTTAGGTGGTGGGGGTGGTGGTTGGTGGTGATGATGGATTGTTAGGTGGTCGGTGAGGGTGGTGATGATTGAAATTAGGTGGTGGTGGTGGTGGTAGGTGGGTGGGTGGTGGTTTGTTGGTGATGAAGGAATTTAGGTAGGTTGGTGGTGGGGTATGAGATGGTGGAATGTTAGGTTGTAGGTGGTGGTCAGTGGGTAGGTGGTGTGATGCTTGGAATGTTAGTGATGGTGGTGTTGGTGGCGTTGTTTATGCGGATGTTAGGTGGTGGCTGGTTTTTTGGTGGTGATGGATGGAATGTTCGATGGTGGTGGGTGGTGGGGTGGTGGTGGTGGTGTGGTGGTTGGTGGTGGTGGGGTATGGAGGGAATGTTAGGTGGTGGTGGTGGTGGGTGGTGATGGTGAATGGTGATGATGGAAAGTTAGTGGTGCGTGGTGGTGGTGGTGGTGGTTGATGGTGACTGATGGATGACTGTTAGGTGGGTGGTGGTGGTGATGGAATTTAGGTGGTGGTGGTGGTGGTTGGTCGGTGGGTGAGAGTGTGTGATGATGGAATGTTAGTGGTGGTGGTGGTGGTGGTGGTGGTGGTGGTGGTGGTGATGATGGAATGTTAGGTGGTGGTGGTGGTGGTGGTGATGATGGAATGTTAGGTGGTGGTGGTGGTGATGATGGAATGTTAGGTGGTGGTGGTGGTGGTGATGATGGAATGTTAGGTGGTGGTGGTGGTGGTGGTGGTGGTGATGATGGAATGTTTGGTGGTGGTGGTGGTGGTGGTGGTGGTGGTGATGATGGAATGTAGGTGGTTGGTGGTGGTGGGTGGGTGATATGGACTGTTAGGTGGTTCGGTGGTGGGGGTGATGATGGAATGTTAGGTGGTCGGTGGTGGCTTGGTGGTGATGATGGATATGTTAGGTGGTGGTGGTGGTGGTGGTGGTGGTGGTGTGATGTGGAATGTTAGGTGTGGTGGTGGTGGTGGTGGTGATGATGGAATGTTAGGTGGTGGTGGTGGTGGTGGTGGTCGGGGGTGGTGGTGTGGTGGTGGGGTGGTGAGATGGAATGGTAGGGTGGTGGTGGTGTGGAGTGGGTGGGGGTGGTGGTGGTCGGTGGTGTGATGATGGAATGTAGGTGGTGGTGGTGTGGTGGGGTGATGTGGAATGTTAGGTGGTGGTAGGTGGTGGTGGTGTGGTTGGGGTGTGTGGCTAGGTGATGATGGGAATGTTAGTCGGTGGTGGGGTGGATGATGATGGAAATGTTAGGTGGGTGGTGGTGGTGGTGGTGGATGATGGAATGTTAGGGGGTGGGTGGTGGTGGTGGTGGTGTGTGAGGGAAGTTAGATGGTGGTAGGTCGGTGGTGTGATGGTGATGTGTGGCAAATGTTAGGTGGTGGGTGGTGGTGGGGGGCGGGGGGGTGAGGAATGTTAGGTGGTGGTCGGGGTTGTGGTGTGCGGGTTGGTGGGTAGGTGTAGATGGAATGTTAGGGGTGTGGTGGGGGTGGGGGCTGGTGGTGATGATGAATGTTAGGTGGTTGGTTGGTGGTGGTGTGGTGGTGGTGGTGAGGTATGGAATGTTAGGTGGTGTGGTTGTGGTGGTAGGTGGTGGTGGTGGTGGTGATGTGGAATTTAGGTGGTGGCTGTTGGTGGTGGGTGGTGGTGGTCTGCCGGTGGTGAGAGATGAGGGAATGTTAGGTGGTGTAGTGGTGATGAGGAATGTTAGGGTGGATGGTATGGTGGTGGTGGTGAGGGATTAGGGGTGGTGGTGGTGGTGGTGGTGTGGTTGGTGGTGGTGGTGATGATGCGTGGGAATGTTAGGTGCGTGTGGTGGTGGTGATGAGGGAATGTTAGGTGGTGGGTGGTCGGTGGTGAGATGGAATGTAGGTGGTGGGATGGTTGATGTGGAGGTGGTGGTGGTGGTGGTGAGGAGGATTTGTGAGGTGTGGTGGTGTCGGTGGTGTGATGATGGCAGTTAGGTGGTGGTGGTGGTTGGTGTGTGGTGGTGGTGGGTCTGATGAATGTTCGTGGGTGGTGGTGGTGGTGGTGATGATGGAATGTTAGGTTGTGGTGGTGGTAGTGGTGGTGGTGGTGATGATGGAATGTTAGGTGGTGGTGGTGGTGGTGGTGGTGATGATGGAATGTTAGGTGGTGGGGTTGGGGTGGTGGTGGTGGTGGTGATGATGGAATGTTAGGTGGTGGTGGTGGTGCTGGAGTGGGGTGCTGATGGAATTTATGTGGTGGTTGGTGGTGGTGGTGATGGTGATGGTGAATGGTTGATGATGGAAGGTTAGGTGTCAGGTGGGAGTGGTGGAGGTGGTGTGGTGATGATGGCATGTTAGGTGGTGGTGGTGCGTGATGGATGTTAGGTGGTGGTGGTTGGTGGTGGGGGTGGTGGTGGTGTGGTGATGATGGAGATTTTAGGTGGGGTGGTGGTGGTGATGATGAATGTAGAGTGGTGGTTGGTTGGTGGTGGTGGAGATGGAATGTAGGTGGTGGTGGGGTGGGGGTGGTGTTGATGGTGGTGGTGATTGATGATGGACTGTAGGGTGGTGGGTGGTGGGGTGGTGAGTTTTTTTGGGGGGGGGGGGGAAATGGCATGCTAGGTGGTGGTGGTGGTGTGGTGGTGGGTGGTGGTGATGATGGGAATGTTAGGTGGTGGTGGTGGTTGGTGTGGTGGTGATTGATGGAATCGCTAGTGGTGGTGGTGGCGGTGGTGGTGGTGATGATGGAATGTTAGATGCGGTGGTGGTAGGTGGTGGTGTGCGATGATTGGAATGTTTAGGTGGGTGGTGGTGGTGGTGGTGAGGGTGGTGGAGGTTGGTGATGATGGAATGTTAGGTGGGTGGTGGTGGTGGTGGTGGTGGTTGATGATGGAATGGAGGTTGGTGGTGGTGGTGGGAATGGAATGTAAGCTCTAACCTGTTACAGTCTATATGTCATAGGTGAAACGGGACAATGGAGACACCTACCCCTTTTGGACAGCAGTTCGGTGAGCTTGGTGAAGCCTGTCACATCTGCTATGACACCAGAGCCTTTGAAATATCTATGGGAAAAGCGTCCAGGGATTTAGAAGCTGCATTCAGCGATCTTTGAAAAACACGTACGTTTCTACCTCCACATCATGGGCAGCAGTCCTAAATAAGTAAGCTATGTGTGAAATGGGCTACAGGAGCACCTACCATTTTTGGACAAGCGCGCGGTGGTTGAGATTGGTTGTGGCCTGTCACTCTGCTTATGAAGAACATATTATACCTACTACATGAGTTACCTACCATGTAGCAGCAGGCCTTTACAACTAGTACCTGTGTGTGAAAGTGGGTAACAGGGAGCCACCTACACATTTTTGGACAGCAGCCTCGGTGAGCTAAAGCAGCCTGTAACAATCCCCTATGGCTATGACGCCCCAACCTCTTAAACTCCTACATGAGTACCTACACACTATGGCGCAGCAGCCTTACACTAGTAAGCTATATGTGTAGCGGGGTACAGGAGCACCTACCCTTTTTGGAAAGCAGCTCGGTGAGCTTGGTAAAGCCTGTCACATCTGCTATGAGCACCTCTTAACTCCTACATGCGTACCTACACACTGTAGGCAGCAGCCTTACACTAGTATGCTATATGTGAAGTGGGCTACAGGAGCACCTACCATTTTTGGACAGCAGCTGGGTGAGCTTGGTGAAGCCTGTCACATCCGCTATGAGCACCTCTTAACTCCTACATGAGTACCTACACACTATGGGCAGCAGCCTTACACTAGTAAGCTATATGTGTAACGGGGTACAAGAGCACCTACCCTTTTTGGACAGCAGCTCGGTGAGCTTGGAGAAGCCTGTAACATCTGCTATGAGCACCTCTTAACTCCTACATGAGTACCTACACACTATGGGCAGCAGCCTTCCACTAGTAAGCTATATGTGTAGCGGGGAACTGGAGCACCTACCCCTTTTGGACAGCAGCTCGGTGAGCTTGGTGAAGCCTGTCACATCTGCTATGACACCAGAGCCTTTGAACTCATCTATGGAAGCTTCCAGGGATTTAGAAGCTGCATTCAGCTCTTGAACACTACGTTCTACCTCCACATCATGGGCAGCAGTCCTAAATAAGTAAGCTATGTGTGAAATGGGCTACAGGAGCACCTACCATTTTTGGACAGCAGCTCGGTGAGCTTGGTGTGGCCTGTCACATCTGCTATGAGCACCTCTTAACTCCTACATGAGTACCTACACACTGTAGGCAGCAGCCTTACACTAGTATGTGAAGTGGGCTACAGGAGCACCTACCATTTTTGGACAGCAGCTGGGTGAGCTTGGTGAAGCCTGTCACATCCGCTATGAGCACCTCTTAACTCCTACATGAGTACCTACACACTATGGGCAGCAGCCTTACACTAGTAAGCTATATGTGTAACGGGGTACAGGAGCACCTACCCTTTTTGGACAGCAGCTCGGTGAGCTTGGAGAAGCCTGTAACATCTGCTATGAGCACCTCTTAACTCCTACATGAGTACCTACACACTATGGGCAGCAGCCTTACACTAGTAAGCTATATGTGTAGCGGGGTACAGGAGCACCTACCCTTTTTGGAAAGCAGCTCGGTGAGCTTGGTGAAGCCTGTCACATCCGCTATGAGCACAGAGCCTTTGAACTCATCTATGGAAGCTTCCAGGGATTTAGAAGCGGCGTTCAGCTCTTGAACAGACAACGTCTCGAAAGCCTTGTACTTCGCGTTGTTTGAAGCAAAGTTTTCCATCAGTAAATGTGGAACGAAGGGCGGGAGTGTCTTAAGCGCCTCCACCAGGCTGTCTGAAACTGGGCTCGGCTTGGGCATGGCAATTGTTTCGCGGTCCAGGTTGGAAATGACCCGACTGCCCTTGGTCCCTGATAGGAGGGGGGAGGAGGAGTGAGTGGTGGTGATGGTGATGGTGATGGTGGTGCAAGTGGTGGTGGCCTGGTAGGAGGGAGGAGGAGGGAGTGGTAGTGGTGGTAGTGCAAGTGGTGGTGGCGTGGTAGGAGGAGGGAGGAGGGAGAGGTGGTGGTAGTGGTGGTGGTGCTCTGGTAGGAGGGGGAAGGAGGAGGGAGGAGGCGTGAGTGATGGTGGTGGTGGTGGTAGTGGTAGTGCATGTGGTGGTGGCCTGGTAGGAGGAGAGAGGAGGAGGGAGAGGTGGTGGTGGTGGTGGTGACCTGGTAGGAGGGAGGAGGGAGAGGTGGTGGTGGTGCAAGTGGTGGTGGCCTGGTAGGAGGGAGGATGAGGGGAGTGGTGGTGTGGACCTGGGAGGAGGAGGAGGAGGAGAGGTGGGGAGGTGGGGGGTGAGTGGAGTAGTTGTTATACGTCGGTGGGGGAAATGGTAGGTGGGAGGAGGAGGAGGGAATGGGTAGTTGTTGGTGGGTTTGTTGTGTGTTGGTTGTGTTTGTTGTTGTTGTTGATCGGTGGTGTGTGGTGGTTGTGGTTTGTGTTGGTGTTGTTGGTTGATTGTTGGTGTGGTGGGTTGGTCTGTTATTGTTTTGTTTGGTGTTGGTGGTGGTGTTGGTGTTGGTGGTGGTGGCGTTGGTGGTGTTGGTGTTGGTGTTGGTGTTGGTGTTGGTGTTGGTGTTGGTGTTGGTGTTGGTGTTGGTGGTAAAAGTGGTGGTGGCCTGGTAGGAGGAGGGAGGAGGAGGTAGGAGGAGGGAATGATGGTGTTGGTGGTAGTGCATGTGGTGGTGGCCTGGGAGGAGGCGGAAGGAGGAGGAAGAGGGAACTAGGGAAAACAGTAAGTTATGGTGGTGGCATGTTGTACGATGAGCAAGCATAATGCTTAAATAATACAATAAATACACAAATATATAAATAGATAATACAAAAAATATATAAATAAATAGAACGCCTTACTACCAGGGGTGAGGTTGAGGAGGCCATCCCGTTTGTCTGCACTGGGGCCAACCACCAAATGCAGGGGATTCAAATAAACAAATTAAATAAATGGTACTCCTTATATTACACGAGGCGTGAGGTTGAGGGGTGTAGCCCGTTTGCTTGCACTGGGGCCAACCACCAAATGGTGTTTTGATGTATTGTATTCTGGCTCTAACGCAAATTCACGCACATGCAGTTCTGAGCTTTTCTTTTGGGGGCTACTCATGGCAGCTTCCCGCTAGCTCCATCCATCACCCACAGCTCACCATCCATCACCCACAGCTCACAGCCCACCACCCTTTTGCCATCACCCACCATCAGTGCCACTGTTGAGCTCCTAGCATCCTTTTCAAGCCCCTCAGACAGCCCACCATCCACCACACACAGCCCACCACCCACCACACACAGCCCAACACCCACCCATTCAGGCCATGTTGAGCTCCTAGATCCCTTTCAAAAAGGGGGCCCCCCCCCATAAGAAAGCCCACCTCCCACCACCCCACCACACACAGCCCACCACACACCATCAGTGCCATGTTTCAAGCTCCTTGCATCATTTCAAGCCCTAGACAGCCACCATCCACCACCCAACACACCAGCCACCACCAGGAACCAATCAGCCCCACCACACACCCATCAGTGCAATGTTCAGGCTTTTTGCATCCTTTTCAAGCCCCTCAGACAGCCCACCATCCACCACCCACCACACACAGCCCACCACACACCATCAGTGCCACTGTTCAGCTCCTAGCATCCTTTTCAAGCCCCTCAGACAGCCCACCATCCCCCACCCACACACAACAGCACACACCCAGGGGCAACCAAAAGCCCACCCACCCACCATCAGTGCCACTGTTCAGCTCCTTGCATCCTTTTCAAGCCCCTCAGACAGCCCACCATCCACCACCCACCACACACAGCCCACCACCACCATCAGGCCACTGTTCGCTCCTCGCTCCTTTCAAGCCCCTCAGACAGCCCCATCCACCACCACAAAACCAAAGCCCACCACCCAGAACCAACAGCCACCACCCAACTAAGTGCCAACTGTTAGCTCCTTGACTACTTTTCAAGACCAGACAGCCACCATCCACCACCCACCACACACAGCCCACCACCCAGCACCAACAGCCCACCACCCACCATCAGTGCCACTGTTCAGCTCCTTGCATCCTTTTCAAGCCCCCCCCTTTTTTTCCCCAGGGGGGGGGGACAGGCCAAGCATCCACCACCCACCACCACAGCCACCACCAGACCAACCGCCCACCACCAACAATCAGTGCCACTGGGTCAGCTCCTGCTCCTTTTCAAGCCCTCAGAAAGCCCACATCCACCAACCACCACCAAGCCACACCCACCATCAGTGCCTTGTTCAGCTACTTGCATCTTTCAAGCCCTCAGACAGCCCACCATCCACCACCCACCACACACAGCCCACCACCCACCATCAGTGCCACTGTTCAGCTCCTAGCATCCTTTTCAAGCCCCTCAGACAGCCCACCATCCACCACCCACCACACACAGCCCACCACCCAGCACCAACAGCCCACCACCCACCATCAGTGCCACTGTTGAGCTCCTAGCATCCTTTTCAAGCCCCTCAGACAGCCCACCATCCACCACCCACCACACACAGCCCACCACCCACCATCAGTGCCACTGTTCAGCTCCTTGCATCCTTTTCAAGCCCCTCAGACAGCCAACCATCCACCACCCACCACACATAGCCCACAGCCCACAGCCCACCACCCACCATCAGTGCCACGGTTGAGCTCCTAGCATCCTTTTTAAGCCCCTTAGACAGACCACCATCCACCACCTACCACACATAGCCTGCATTCCACCACCCATCACTAGCAGCCCACCACCCACCATCAGTGCCACTGTGTGTTATGCTCTGAGGGGAGGGTTCAGGTGCCAATTGTGCAGCCTTCTTTCCCGGCAACAGCTTCCTCAGCTTTCCCAAGCTTTGTGTCAAGGCACCCACCGCCCACCACCCAGCACCAACAGCCCACCACCCACCATCAGTGCCACTGTGTGTTATGCTCAGAGGGGAGAATTCAGGTGCCAACTGTGCCGCCTTCTTTCCCGGCAACAGCTTCCTCAGCTTCTCCAAGCCTTGTGTCAAGGCTCTTGTTGAGCCCTTACTTTCTTTGTCAGGCCCCTCGGACAGCTGACCCTCAGTAGAATAGTCGGACGTGGTGGCATGTGTAAAGGAGGAGAAGTTGTTCATGTCACTGGCGGCGCGACGCGACGAGATGGAGACGCGTCGATCGACGCGCTGAGCCCTCACCAGTCCCGGGCCTTCACTTGGTGCTCGTTCCATGCCGGACAGGTCACCGATATCAGGCGAGCGGGGTGTGCTGAAGTGGGATGTGCTGAAACGACGTATGGGCATCTTCATGTTCCCGAGCATACCCATGGCTGCGGGCAAGCTTCTCCTTTTGTCTTCACTTGTGCCGTCGCCCCTCATTGCATCACCATGACCCCCGCCCCCCCCGCCCCCACAACTTCTGGGGAGCCCACCTGCCAACGAAACCTGTTCGAGTCCTTCCACTGCATAGTCTCTCGAGAGGCCGAGTTTGGACCGGTGGCCCGATGCACGGGCTCCAGAAGAGTGGCCGCCGGAAAAGAATGCTTTCATAGGGCTAAGCGAGCCATCAGATCTTTTCCTTTGGCTGTGCGGGATCTCGGAAGGTCCCAAACTCAGCAAGTCTGCAATCTGTAATGTACTTAACCCACAGCTCACTTGAGAAAGAGGACTCGCGCCGGTAGTTAAGCCAAACGTTACCTCGGAAAACAAGCCACTGGAGGGGGACTCTGATCTGGGGTCGTGCCTCTCGGCAGCTGAGCCGTCAAATGGACTTTGGCGGGAAGGAGAAGTAAATGCTGATACCTGTCCCGTGCTGTTAAGACAGCTCTCTTGGTACAAGCGACTGTCGTGGGTAGTAATACCAAGCGTTACCTCGGAAGCTAATCCACTGGAGGGGGACTCTGATCTGGGGTCGTGTCTCTGCGCAGCTGAGCCGTCAAATGGACTTTGGCGTGTAGGAGAAGTTAATGCTGATACCTGTCCCGTGCTGTTGAGACAGCTCTCTTGGTCCAAGCGACTGTGATGGGTAGCAGAAGCATGGCGAGAAGAGCAGGGGCCTGCTACGAGTTCCTCCCCCTCTGAAATGGGAGGAGATAGAGGGCGTGAGGGTTGGGGGCTAGTGGGGCTGCGCATGCTGGAACCTAACGGCCTGTCTGGAAGTCTGTGTGAGGGATCAGGCCTCCAGGCATCCGAGGCCTTCCAAGGGCTTCCTTCCACTGATACCCCGAGGACCGGGAGACTGCTCCGTCTCCCCCTACCACCCCAAGCCCTCCCTGCTGACCCTCCACTGCTCCTCTCGGCCGCAGGTGCTCTCGGCGCTAAAGGCACAGGTTCCTCCTTGTGGGTTAGCGGCAGATGGGATCCGCCCCAGGAACTGGCGAACAGCCGAGAATCGAAAAGCTGGAAGGGTAAACTGCTGCGTCGTTGGCTCTTAGCAGCGATCCCTGCTAGCGATCCACTGCTTCGCTCGGCTGCGGGTGCTCTCGGTGCCAGAGGCACTCGTGCCTCCTCGTGGGTTAGCGGCAGATGGGAGCATTCCGAGGCACTGGCAATCAGCCGAGAATCGAAAAGCTGGAAGGGCAAACTGCTACGTCGTTGGCTCTTAGCGGCAGTTGACCCTGCTAGACGACCCGGAGCCATCCCTGCAGGTTGGTGGGATTAGGTGGAGGGGTATTAGGCAGGCGCAACACACTAGGCCGCAACACATGACACCGCTTCAACATGCTCTTTTGGTCGACCTGGTCACTAACAGCCCAGACCCAAGCCCGCAGGGACGTGGGATTAGGTGGAGGGGTATTAGGCAGGCGCAACACACTTGGCTGCAACACATGACACCACTTCAAATTGCTATTCTGGTCTACCTGGTCACTAACGACCCAGGGCCAGGCCTGCAGAGGCGTGGGATTAGGTGGAAGGGCATTAGGCAGGCGCAACACACTAGGCTGCAACACATGACACCACTTTTAATTGCTCTTTTGGTCTACCTGGTCACTAACGACCCAGAGCCATGCGTGCAGGGAAGTGGGATTAGGTGGGAGGGTATTAGGCAGGCGCGACACAGAGATTATACAGCTACCATTTTCCATTTACATTCACCAGTTGCCATTTGGTGGCTGACAGATTTTATACCAGGATGATAACCCCATGTCTGCAGGGGTTTGGAATTAGGTGGAGGGGGGTTAGGCAAGCGCAACACACTATGCTGCAACACATGCAATTACATAAATGCTGCAAGGGCAAACTTCGGCGGCGTTGACTCTTAGCGGCAGTTAACCCGGTACACGAGCCTGAGCAATGCCTGCAGGGAAGTGGGATTAGGTGGAGGGGGGTTAGGCAAGCGCAACACACTATGCTGCAACACACATTACATAAAAGCTGGAAGGGTAAACTTCTGCCACAGGGCCTGTTAGTGGCAGTTAACCCCGGTCCAGGACCCTGAGCCATGCCTACAGGGAGGGGGATTAGGAGGGAATTACACACTATGATGATGATGGCTGCATTAGCCTGGTGCCATATTGGTATCCAAATGTGCCCGCGGCTTGATGGTGTTGTGGTACAGCAGCGCACTACTGAGCTCCAGCAAATGCAGTGCTACTGCTGCTTAGATGCTTTAATACTTGCCATATTCGGCAGTGGAGACTCGACTGGGCTTGCGTTGCTTAGGCTCCACTGCAAGAAAAGAGTCGGAATTTTCCTGTATCGCAAGGCACTCCCATTCCTTCAGCAGTTTCGCTGCTGCAGTCTCGTCGGGAAATTGGAGGCTTGCACCCTGCTCGCTTCGAATTTGTCGCGGCCCAAAACTGCTCTCCTCGCGACTGGAACTCGCGACAGACCGACCATCCACCTCTCCCCTGCCTCCCTGCATTGTCGAGAGCGCTTGAGGGAAGAGCTGCCAAGCGACAGGGATCTTCTTATAGGGCTCAAATGGTGCCCTGGCTAAGGTCCTTGTACAGGTACCGGGCCGGATATCGCCAACATCAGTCAGACAAAAAAAGGCTCTAACTTGTATTCCATCATCCGTGCAAGGGATCGAAAACCAACACTGAACAGGCATCCGTATCGGTCGGGCAAGGCCACCATCTGCATCACTATACGACAACTTCGTACTGCAGTACTGCTGTCGCAAGGAGTATGCATAAACCATAGAGGGTCTGGTCTTCCGCCGACTTGGCGTACTGCTTTCTTCGTTCCTGGTGGAGAATCTGAAAACCCATGTAACAATCTGATCAAATGCAAGAGCTCAGCTCCCTCTGTCTCTCTCTGAGGTCTCTCATGGCGAAGCTGACGGTGCAGCCAGGTCACCAGGCACTCGCCAGGTCACCAGGCTTCGTCATTTTTCGCGGAGCCCCCCGCCCCCGTCCCCCGGGGAAAACGAAAAAACTATACCGCGGCAACTGACCTTGGAAAACCGGGGCCAAAGGCCACGGTGGGATTTTTTTTTGCCTGGGAAAATAGGCTCTCCGGGGCAACCGTGTCTGGGGCTGTTGCTAGCTGTCACAAGCCTTTTTGACGTTTTCTGGACTTTCCACAGAATTGCACTAAATTGCACTGTTTCGAATCATATACGACTCGAATTTACAAGTTATTGACATTTCCAAGACAAATTCTTCCCATTTCTGTTAGTGCATCAAGTTTTCGACTTACTGGTTGCTGCTTGGATTCTGCACATATCTGGTTTACTCTCAACCTTTTCCACAAGCAAAACAGTTTTGGTTGTTCTTTTCTGCCAAGAGTTTTCCACGAGGCAGGTCTCCATCTTTTCTTTTTTAAATTAGGATTTAGTTGTTTGCAAACGGTTTCATGTCCTCAACACAGGTTATTGATTTTTCCAGAACCTTTTCCACTAGCAAGAGAATCTAGATTGATGTTTACTGCCACGAGATTTCCACGAAACTGCGAGGCAAGTCTCCATGTCGTATGCAAACGGTGTCATATGATTCATTTTCTCAGCACTGGTTACATGGGGATGGCTGCTATAAACTCATCCTTTTCCGCAAGCAAGAGAATCTATATTGATATTTACTGCCACGAGTTTTCCACGGGACTAAGAGGCAGGTCTCCACGGCGTTGTCTACAAACAGTATCATATCCTGAACACTGGTATCCTGTGATGATGATGGCTGGTTTACTCTTTACCTTTTCCACATGAGAATCTCGATTGTTCTTGAGGGAGCTGCCAAGAAGCTGCTGCTGGAAGTCGAAAAGAAATGCAGCGGCCACTACCAGGGTTGTTCAGGGGAGCTGCCTAGAAGCTGCTGCTGGTAGCCTAAAAGAAATGCAGCGGCCACTACCAGGGTTGTTAAGGGGGAATAGACTGCGAGGTAGGCGCATCATGTATATATATAGGTTACAGTCCAGGGGTACGCCAAATAGGCTGAATGGACTTGCCCAACCGTGATAGGAAGAGCTTCAAAAGAAAAAGCACAAACGAACTGACCCCAAACAATCGTTTGACCGACGGGGGCCCTGAGTTCGTGCTACAGTGATAATTTAAATCTACGATATAATACTCGTAAAACATAAGATATGTGCCATTTAGGGCACATTTAGGATCAAATTATACGATCTTTGCCAAATCCTATCTGAAACCCAGAACGGGAAGGTTTGTCTTTCCCAAAAATGTTTTGCATATTGGCTAAGGGTGTTCTGAAGCTGAATATTTGGGGCATGTTGAGGCCATGTTTTCGTGGTGTGCAGCCAATGGTAACACAAATATTTTGTTTGGAACTTCACCACGAAGCTGTCGACTGAAGGCCTACACAAAAATAATCGTGTTACTGTTGGCTGCGCACCGGCTTAAAGACATGCCAAAACGTGTAACCAGATCTGACCCTAGCTTAACCCCCCCGCCCGGGGTGGTGCCACCTAGCATCAGAGGGTCCCTCTGCCTAGCATCCCCCGCGAGGCCCCCCGCGCCGCGCCCCCGGCCCAATGGTGTTGTCCGAGGACCCCCTTTGGGCAGCTTCCTGCATCTTTGGGCAGCTTCCTTAATTCACACCCCCCCTGATTCACACCTACCTGGCCCTTTTCTTTCCCGCGGCCCCCCCCCTTGGCGACTGTCTTTTCTTTGCTGAAAGTGCACGCTCGCTCGAACCGTTGGCTAACGCATACAATTTCCAGCTTCGTCCGAGGCAACGCACCTTCAAATAAACGTTGCCCCCCCGTGCTGGCGTCACATTTTGGGCGCCAAATAGGGTTGAAACGTTTAAGTGCAAGGATTCTCTTCCGAGTGTCGAAGCAAAGCAGCCACATTCAACGAAATATACTGTTTGGCGAAACATCAAGGAGCAACTTGCAACTTTCGTAGAATAGATCAATCGAACAGCCCCGGCCAAAGCACATCCGAGTGTCGAAGCACAGCAGCCCCATCGTTTTAGGAGACGAAAAGCCAAGGAACGAACGTGCAGCGGTAGAGTTAAAGGAGCAGTTCCCGAAGGTGTGGCATCAGCAGGAAGATCAGAAAGAACGGAGATATGGCTTCCACGTTCCACTCCCGCGTACTGGACAGCTGGCAGGACCCTAGGCTTCGATGCCCGACCTCCATCGGCACTTCCAGGCCGAGAGTCGGGAGGACTCAGTGCGTGTCCGTGAGGGCGCTTACAACGAAGGAGTATAACACGCCTGTTCAGGTACATATGACATATCCTCCTCTTTGCATGCATGGTTTTAAGGGGTGGGAGTAGCGACGTGTACCTCTGTGCTTGTGACAGTGTGAGGTGTCAAGTCTGCATGCATGGTTGTGAAGGGTGTGGGTAGCAACATTTACATGCATGGCTGCGAAGGGTGTGGGTTGTGATGTCTTCCTTCATGGTTGTGAAGGATGTACGTTGTGACGTTAGCATGCATGGTTGTGAGTTAAGTTAATATATAATGTCTGCTACCTGTCAGGTAGTTTGTCTTGAACCTCTAACAATGCTCACCTACCTCCTAATTGTATAGTTATGAAGGGTTAGGATTCAATGCCGGCCTCCCTCCTGCCTACCGATAGTTAGGGAAAGGCTAAGTTAGTAAATATGAGTGAATGAATAATATTATTGAATGTTAGTTAATATTAGACGGACAGGCCATCTCACCATAATTCTAAACTTATTTGATAAACTAATATTATTGTGACTATAATAATATATATTAGTTAATACTAGTTTTTCAAACACTAATATTTGTCGCCGTTCCCTACCAATAGTCCAACAGCTTTGGCACATTCTCCTAAACCCTAAACCCTCCCTCCTGCCTGCCAACTGTCCAACAGCTTTGGCACATTCTCCAAAACCCTAAATCCTACCCCCCCCCCCCCCCCTCCTGTCTGCCGACAATCCAACAGCTTTTGCACATTCTCATAAACCCTAAACCCTCCCCCTCCTGCCTGCCGACAGTCCAACAGCTATGCCACATTCTCCTAAACCCTAAACCCTAAACCCTCCCCCTCCTGCCTGCCGACAGTTCAACAGCTTAGCCACATTCTCCTAAACCCTGAACCTTAAGCCCGAAACCCGAAACTCTCCCCCTCCTGCTTGCCGACAGTCCAACAGCTATGGCACATTTTCATCACAACAAGACGAGGCTGTGAAACGCTCAAGACTGGAGGATTCTCGCAAGTACTTCCGCACGGTGAATCTACATTTTTTTAATCATTGATTTCATTCATGGTGCAGTTTCCAAAAAGGGTTTCATGCTGTAGGGGGAAGGGTGAGGGTAGGGGTGGGGGTAGGGGTGAGGATTCTCGCAAGTACTTCCGCACGGTGAATTGACATTTTTTAATCATTGATTTCATTCATAGCGCAATTTCCAAAAAGGGTTGCTGCAATAAGTTTGCACAGCGAGGCTGGGGCATCTAGGGGGAGGTTAGGGGCAAGTACTTCCGCACGGTGAATTGACATTTTAAAATCATTGATTTCATTCACAGCGCAATTTCCAAAAAGGGTTTCATGCCGTCAATAAGTTTGCATAGCAAGGCTGGGGCATTTATGGTGAGGGTAGGGGTGGGGGATCTAGGGTGAAAGTAAGGGCAAGTACTTCCACACTTTTTTGTTGATCATTGATTTCATTCATGGCGCAGTTTCCAAAAAGGGTTTCATGTCGGCAATAAGTTTGCACCGCGAGGCTGGGGGATCTAGTGTGAGGGTAGGGGCAAGTACTTCTGCACGGTGAATTCATATTTTTTAATCATTGACTGTATTCATGGCGCAATTTACAAAAAAGGGTTTCATGTTGTCAATAAGTTTGCGCATGGAGGCTGCGGGATCTAGGGTGAGGGTTGGGGCAAGTACTTCCACATGGTAACTTGATTTATTTATTATCATTGATTTCACTTGTGGCCCGATTTTCAAAACGTTTTTCATTATGTCCATAAGTTCGCACCGCGAGGCTGGGGGATCTAGGGTGAGGGTAGGGTCAAGTACTTCCACACGGTAACTTGAAAATCTGTTATTTTCTACCAATGATTTCATTCATGGCCCAATTTCATTTTCAAACATCTTTGGCTCCCACATCATCCTCAACATCGTTCCTTCCCTGGCCTGGATGCATGCGTGCATCCATCTCAATATGCAGGTGTACGACTTTCCCCAATGGGAGCAACACCACCAGTAATGTAGATGTGCGATTTTCCCCAACGCAGGTGTATGACTTTCCCCAGTGGGAGCAACACCGCAAGCAAGGACGACTGATCGATGGGCTCCTCTCCATCTTTGGCTCCCACATCATCCTCAACATCGTTCCTTCCCTGGCCTGGGTGGCTAGCATCAGCACCCTGCTTACACTGTACATGCATTCGTACAACATGGGCCTTCTACCGAACGGCTCTCCCTCTTTTGCTGATGGCACTGCGTGCTCTGCCTTCATCAACAACACCGCAGTGGCGCTGTCCCTGCTGCTAGTGTTTCGCACCAACACAAGCTATGCCCGTTGGGACGAGGCTCGCAAAATGTGGGGGGGGATGCTCAACCGTAGCCGGGATCTGATGCGCTTGGTAAGGTTTGGTGTTGGTGGTGATGGTAAGGTTTGGTGGTGGTGGTGGTGGTGATGGTTACTGGTGGGGTGGTGGTGGGGGGTTGTTTCGCAACAGCACAAGCTATGCTTGTTGGGTTGAGGCTTGCAAAATGTGTGGGGGGGGATGCTCAACCGTAGCCGGGATCTGATGCACTTGGTAAGGTTTGGTGGTGGTGGTGGTGATGGTTACTGGTGGGGTGGTGGTGGGAGGTTGTTTCGCAACAAAATGAGATTTGCTCTTTGGGATGAGGCTTGCAAAATGTGAGGGGGGATGCTCAACCTTGCCGGGATCTGATGTGTCTGGTAAGGGACCTCTTTTTTTGTTATGGTAGTGATGGTGATGGTGATGGTTGTGGTGGGGTCAACCGCAGCCGGGACCTGATGTGTATTGTAAGGTGGTGGTGCTGGTGGTGTTATTGTTATTGGTGGGGTGGTGATGTTGTTGTTGATGGGGTGGTAGGTTGGGGTAGGTTGGGGGTGATGGTGGTGGGTTGGGGGTGGTGGGTTGGGGGTGATGTTGATGGGGTGGTAGGTCGGGGGTGGGGTTGCTCAACCGGACCTGATGTGTTTGGTACAGGGTACTTCCATTGACCAAATTGGCCAGCGCTTTAGCTCACTTGAAAACAAAAAAACTGCGCTTTGCAGTGCAAAAATAAAAAAAAATGCTTGCTGCGCCCTCAGGGGGTGCATAAAACTGTGCGAAGCGCGCAGTGGGGCTCAAAAGGCAGCGCGCCAGCGCGCAAAAGCGCGCGCTTGGAAGTACCCTGGTTTGGTAAGGGACTTCTTGTTTTTGATGGTGGTGGTGGTGGTGGTGGTGGTGGTGGTGGTGATTTTGTGTCGAGCATCTCTGTTGAGGATAGCAGAGTGGTTGCTGTTGACAGGGTGGTAGGTTGGGGGGAGGGGGGGGGGGGGGGGGGGGGGGGGTCAACCGCAGCCCAGACCTGAGGTTTATGGTAAGGTGGTGTTGCTGGTGCTGGTGGTATTATTGTTATTGGTGGTGGTGGTTTGGTGTTGGGCACCTCTGTTGTGGAGAGCGGAGTGGTGGGAATGGAGTGTATGTGTGTGTGTGTGTGTGTGTGTGTGGGGGGGGGGGGGGGGGATGTGGGGGGGGGGATGTGGTTGAGTGGGTGTGTGTGGATGTGGGTGAGTGGGGTGGGTGTGGATGTGGGTGGGTGGGTTGGTGTGTGTGGATGTGGGGGGGTGGATTTGGTTGAGTGGGTGGGTGTGGATGTGGGTGAGTGGTAGGGTGTGGATGTGGGTGGGTGGGTGGGTTGGTGTGGGTGGATGTGGTTGAGTGGGTGGGTGTGGATGTGGGTGGGTGGGTGTGGGTGGGTTGGTGTGTGTGGATGTGGGTGGGGCATGTACTACATAGAAAATGGTCATGAAAGAATTGTTCATCCAGGCACCCACCCACCCACCTGCTGCCACCAGGCTGTCACCTGCTTCCCAGACAAGGACATGACAGCCAAGCTGTCCCACCTACCCACCCCTTCTACCTACCCACCTGCCCTTCTACCTACCCACCTGCCCTCCTACCTACCCACCCGCCCTTCTACCTACCCACCTGCCCTCCTACCTACCCAACATGCCCTCCTACCTACCCACCTGCCCTCCTACCTACCCACCCGCCCAACTCCTACATACCCACCCTTATACCTACCACTGCCCTCCTACCTACCCGCCCGCTGCCCTCCTACATACCACCCACCCTCCACTTGCTGCCACCGGGTTGTCACTTGCTGCAGACAAAGGACATGACAGCCAAGCAGTCCGTCTTACCCTCCTACTATAACACCAACAACCCTCATACATAATACGCGACCAACCAACATCCGACCATCCTACTATACCCACCCCCACCCTCTACTAAATACCAACCAGACCAAAATCTTCCTCCGCCGACCCACCTGCCCACCTGCCTAGCACGACCCGAAAGACCGACGACCGACCGACCGACCCGACCGCTACCGACCCAACCGACCTACAGACCCACCGTACGACCTACCTACGACGACAGACCAAAGACCTACCGACATACCAACCGACATGACACGTAACCTACCTACCACGACTAAGACCTACGACCGACACGACCGACAGACCAACCTACATACCGAACTAAACTACCTACCACCTACTACATACCTACCGACCGTACCTACCGACCTACGAGACCCAACCTACCTATCCTACTTCCACCCACCCTACCTACCTAAACTACTACCTACTACCTACCTACTACCCACCTACCTACCCACCCACCATTGGTCCACTTACAGGGGTGTCACCGCTTCCAGCGAGGGATTTGTGGTAGCCGAACAGTCCACCACCCACACTCCTTACCCACCTACCTACCCACTGATTCACCGACCATCCCACCTCCTACCAACCCGACTACCCACTCGTCCCTCCTACCGAACCACCCAACTACTCACATGCCTACTACATACCTACCACGTACATACCTACCTACCTAACCTACTAACCTACCACCTAACTACTACCTACCTACTACTGCCAAACCTACCTACCTACCTACTACCTACCTACCTACTACTACCTTACCTACCACCCAACCAACCATCGAGTCCTTCACCGGGTGTTCACATGCTGCCAGGACCGAGACGTGGCAGTCCGAACCCGAACAGTCCAACCCACCCACCTCCTACCAACCCCCCTACACAACCCTCCCTCCTACTAACAACACCACCTACCCCCGACGAGATGTGGAAGCCAAGCTGTCCCGCTGAACTCCCACCACCTTCGGTCCCTTCCAGGGTGTCACCTGCTCCCAGAGAGACGTAACAGCCAGCAGTCCACCCACCACCCACGAACCTACCACCAGCTCCACCTACCACCTACATACCTCCTACCACCACCCACCCACGCACCGACCCACCACTACCTCCTACCTACCCTCCCACCCTATGGTCCCTTCCCAGACGAGGACGTGACAGCCAGCAGTCCAAAACCACCACCACCACGCACACTACCCACCAACACTCCTACCTTACCAACTTAAATACCCTCTACCCACCCACCACCACCCACGCTAACACACCTACCTACCCTCCTACCACCTAACAACCACGCTCCTACCTACCTCCTCCTACAGTACCTACCCACCTACCTAGCCACCTCCTACCTACCTACCCACCCACGCTCCTACCTACCCTCCTACCTACCTACCCACCTACCTACCTACCTACCTACCCTCCTACCTACCTACCCACCCACGCTCCTACCTACCCACCTACCTACCCTCCTATTTACCTACCCACCCTCTGGTCCCCTTCCCAGGGTGTCACCTGCTTCCCAGACGAGGACGTGGCAGCCAAGCGGACATTGGCCCGCTGGATAGTCGCCTTTGCCAGAAGCATGCGCATCCACTTCCAACCTGAGGTGACCTTGAGCGAGGAGCTATCGGATATCTTGACTGAGGAGGAACTTCACCTGCTGAAGAAGGCGCATCATAGACCGCTGAAGGCCATTCACGTCATGTCGCAGGTAAGCATTGAAACTATGCACTACCCCTGCAATACGCATGTAACACGTGCGAACCACACATGTAACGCGTTTATATAATATGCGCAGAACCCACACCGAGAACAATGAACTCTGTGTCCTCCCTACCCAGCCCAACCTATCCCCAACCAAACCAACCACCTCCAAGCACCAACCTATCTGCCCTCCTACCTCCCCACCCACCCACCCACCTACCCTTTTACCCATCCACCCGAAGCGCATCATAGACCACTGAAGGCCATTCACGTCGTGTCTCAAGTAAGCAAGCACGGACCCACCGACCCACCAACCCAAGCACCGACCTACCTACCCACCGACCCAAGCACTGACCTACCGACCCACCGACCCACCGACCCTCCTACCTACCTACCCACCGACCCTTTTACCTATCTACCCACCCACCCAAGGCGCATCATAGACCGCTGAAGGCCATTCACGTCATGTCGCAGGTACGCTTAGAAGCTGTGGTGCAGCAAGTACATCTAATAGCGATATGTATATATATCCACAATGTTGCCCTGTGTTCCAGAGACAGAAAATGAGTGAGGACTTGACTTTACGTCAGCTGACAATCGCCCCCCCACCCCCCCCCACACACACACCCACCCACACAAACACACACACACACACACACAAACAAACACCCACCCACCCACCCTACCCACACCCACACCGGCCCCCCCCTTGTCTACCCATCTAGGTCCTCCTCAATGTCGACATGTGTTCCAGAGACAGGCATGACATGAATAATAACTCGGCATCTTTACCCCATTTGTGATGTCCCATATCTTATATTTAGGGTTGGGCTATACTCATACGTTTATAAGCTCATATGTATATATACGCCGTACATTTTTTCTCGAAACGTATGAGTATAAACGTATAAAAACGTATGAGTTGTACTTCGAAAATTACAGCACGCATCCCGGCACTTAACTTTCTTGGTTTTCATCAAATTTATCATTTAGATAGCTCCTCGGAAATCTGTTGACCTCTATCACAATATGCAATAACGTTAACCTTTCACACATATCATTTTGTTTAAATGTGGCCTAAAGTTTGATTTAGATAGCCAGGATGGCACACATCTCAGAGCGCCACTAAGCCTTCCATTCCACAAGCTGTGCTCCTACGTGGTCTTGGAGGATTGATGGTGCAAGCCTAGTGCAATGTGAACATGGACAATATTGCAATATATGTATATACTTGTATCACTATATTATTGGCATTGAATGGCTCCCATAGATTTGCACCGCGCTTCTTGGTCGACGCGCTTTCTGGTAGTGATTTCTTTTTCTGAGATTTGGACCAGGGTACTTCCATTGACCAAATTGGCCAGCGCTTTAGCGCACTTGAAAAAAACAAAACTGTGCTCTGTAGTGCAAAAGGCGCAAAAATTGCTTGCTGCGCCCACATGGGGTTGCAAAAAACTGCGCGAAACGCGCAGTGGGGCACGAAAAGGCAGCGCGCCAGTGCGCAAAAGCGCGCGCTTGGAAGTACCCTGATTTGGACAACCTAAACTTGCCAGATTTTTTTAAAGCTGATATGTGATGCCAACGAAATTAGCAACATGGCAATACCTTTAAACCCGTGTAAAAGTATTTCCCCAAGATGTGCAACAATTCCTCCAGGCACCCACCCACCCACCTGCTGCGACCAGGCTGTTCACTGCGTCTTGTTTGTGTTATGTTACTACATATTGTATAGGTCATAAGTTTATAGGCATATAAAAATGAAAGAATATACGTGTTGCATGCTCCACACCCTACCATTATTTGATATGCAACCCTTGCTTAGCCATATTGAACAACCCACCCAACACACACACAATCCTCACCACCAACCACCACACACACCCACCCCCTTGTTTGGTTATCCATCTAGACACCCCACCCCTAAACACACCCCCAACTAGAACCATACCGCCAAACCCCACAACCATGGCGATGAGACGAGGCGAAAAAAGAACACCAAACCAACGCAAAAAAACCAGCCCACCGCAATACGGGCCCGACTACCACCAACAAACGGGGGGGGGCTAGCCAGTAGAAACACAAACAACACCTCCAACCACAAAATCCCCCTACCTAACATTCTGCCCACCCCACCCCCTTGTCTATCCATCTAAACACACCAACCCTTCTCCAAACACCAGCCCCCACCTGCCCCACCCCACCCCTTGTCTATCCATTAAACACCCCCACCCCTCCCACACACCATCCCCCTAACTGCCCACCCAACCCCGGTCTAGCCAGCGAAAAAAACCCCACCCCTTGCCACACACAATCGCCCTACGCCCACCGCCACCCCCGGGGGCGATCCAGGCGGAACACCACCCCCACCGCCCACACACCAGCCACCCAACCGGCCAACCAACCGCGGGTAGCCAGGCTAAAAACACACCACCCCGCACCCCAAACACCAACCACCCCCCCCACCACCCACCTAAACCCCTGGTCGAGGCCCATCTAAACACCCCCATCCGCGTCCCACCACACCCCACCCCCACCCCCATCACCCACCCCACCCCCTTGCCTATCCATCTAAACACCCCCACCCCCACCCCCACCCCCACCACCCACCCCCACCCCCTTGTCTATCCATCTAAACACCCCCACCCCTCACAAACACACCCACACACCATCCCCCTTACCTGCCCACCCCACCCCCTGGTCTATCCATCTAAACACCCCCACCCCTCCCACACACCCCCACCCCCACCCCCACCACACACCCCACCCCCTTGTCTATCCATCTAAACACCCCCACCCCTCACACCCACACCCACACACCATCCCCCCTACCTGCCCACCCCACCCCCTGGTCTATCCATCTAGGTCCTCCGCAACGTGGACATGTGTTCCAGAGACAGGCAGAACATGACATACTACAAGGACATGACATACTACGAGGACGTGCTAGGGGGCTCCGAGCGCATCCTTCTCGCCCCTATCCCAGTGTCTATCCATCTAAACACACCCCTTCCACACACACCACCACACACACACACACACACACTTACACTCACACACCATCCCCTCCACGTACCCACCCCCGCCCCCACCCTCCACACACACCCTCCCACACCATCCCCCCTACCTACCCACCCCACCTGCCCACCCCACCCCCACATCTACCCATCTAGGTCCTCCGCAACGTCGACATGTGTTCCAGAGACCGGCAGAACATGAACGAGGACTTGACATTCTACGAGGATGTGCTGGGGGGCTCCGAGCGCATCCTTCTCGCCCCTATCCCAGTGCTGTACACACGTCACACCGCTCGCTTCTTGTTCCTTTGGCTCACTGTCCTGCCCTTCTCGCTGTTCCCTACCACTGGGGTGTGGACCACGGTTGTGGTGGTTGGCGTCGCCATGGTGCTATGTGGAATAGAGGAGATTGGGGTACAGTGCGAGGAGCCATTTGGGTGAGTGGTGTGTGATGTGTGTATATTTGGAGAATCGGGTGGTGTTCGCTTCTTGTCCCTCTGGCTTACCGTTCTACCATTCTACTATTATATCTTACTACCATTCTCACTGCACCCCAGCCTTGGGTGCAAAAAACTGTTTGGGTGAGTGGTGTGTGATGTGTGTATATTTGGAGAATCGGGTGGTGTTCGCTTCTTGTCCCTCTGGCTTACTGTTCTACCATTCTACTATTATATCTTACTACCATTCTCACTGCACCCCAGCCTTGGGTGCAAAAAGCTGTTTGGGTGAGTGGTGTGACATGTGTGTAGTTGGAGAATCGGGTGGTGTTCGCTTCTTGTCCCTCTGGCTGACTATTCTGCCCTTCTCGCTGTTCCCTACCACTGGGGTGTATACCACTGTTGTGGTAACGGTATACAAGTTCAAATTTAGATTCAAATCTATGTATCACCTCTTCAATACACCACTCTGATCACCTGCTTTCATTGCTGCCTAGCAGGATCCTCCCATGAGGTGTCATTTGTATACAAATACAAATTCAAATCCTGGTATTCCCTCTTCAATACACCACTCTGATCACCCGCTTGCATTGCTGCCTTGCAGGATCCTCCCATTAGATTTCATTTGTACACAAATTCAAATACAAAATACAAATTCAAATTCAAATCCCTGTATTACCCTTTCATAAACCACTCTGATCACCTGCTTTCATTGCTGCCTTGCAGGATCCTCCCATGAAGTGTCATTTGTAAACAAATTCAAATTCGAATTCAAATTCAAATTCGAATTCAAATTCAAATTCAAATTCATGTATCACTCTTCAATACACCACTCTGATCACCTGCTTTCATTGCTGCCTTGCAGGATCCTCCCATTAGATGTCATTTGTAACCGTATTCAGGTGAGGATGGTTGAAAATATTATCTCTGATCCAGTGATAAATACAATTTTGTATGCTCACCACCTACTAGCACACACTTAATAATCATTCATACCAGATCTCTGGATGGCTACTGCAATTTGGTATTTGTAGCAATTCAGATGTCCAAGTATCCAGGTGAGGACGTTTGAAGCATTCATCTATGATCCAGTGATAAATACGATTTTGAATGCTCACCACCTGTCACCACACACTTCATAATCGTCCTTGCCATCTTTCTCATTTGTAACCGTATTCAGGTGAGGATGGTTGTAACATTTATCTATGCTGCAGTGATAAATGTGTTTTATTGTTTAACCACCTGTCACCACACACTTTAGAATCCTTCGTGCCACCTCTCTCCTTCACTTGGCTATTGTAATTCAGGTATTCAGGTATTCAGGTGAGGAAGGTTGAGGCATTTCTCTCTCTTGCAGCTGGTTACAATGACAAATGTAATTGTGTCACCCTCTTTCTCGTTAATTGTGTCACCCTCTTTCTCGTTAATTGTGTCACCCTCTTTCTCGTTAATTGTGTCACCCTCTTTCTCGTTAATTGTGTCACCCTCTTTCTCGTTAATTGTGTCACCCTCTTTCTCGTTAATTGTGTCACCCTCTTTCTCGTTAATTGTGTCACCCTCTTTCTCGTTAATTGTGTCACCCTCTTTCTCGATAATTGTGTCACCCTCTTTCTCGTTAATTGTGTCACCCTCTTTCTCGTTAATTGTGTAACCCTCTTTCTCGTTAATTGTCACCCTCTTTCTCGTTAATTGTGTCACCCTCTTTCTCGTTAATTGTGTCACCCTCTTTCTCGATAATTGTGTCACCCTCTTTCTCGTTAATTGTGTCACCCTCTTTCTCGATAATTGTGTCACCCTCTTCCTCGTTAATTGTGTCACCCTCTTTCTCGTTAATTGTGTCACCCTCTTTCTCGTTAATTGTGTCACCCTCTTTCTCGTTAATTGTGTCACCCTCTTTCTCGTTAATTGTGTCACCCTCTTTCTCGTTAATTGTGTCACCCTCTTTCTCGTTAATTGTGTCACCCTCTTTCTCGATAATTGTGTCACCCTCTTTCTCGTTAATTGTGTCACCCTCTTTCTCGTTTTTCGCATTTCTCTCTCTTGCAGCTGGTAACAGTGGCAAATGTAATTGTGTATGCTCACCACCTGCCACCACACACTTAATAATCGCCAATGCCACCTTTCTCGTTGGCTATCGCAATTCAAGTATTCAGGTGAGGGTGGTCAAAACATACCTCTCTATGTTCCAGTGATAAATATATCTTTGCATGCTCGCCACCTGCCACCACACACTTCAGAATCATCCATGCCACCTTTCTAGTTGGCTATCGCAATTCAAGTAGGCAGGTATTCAGGTGAGGATGGTTCTAACATTTATCTATGCTGCAGTGACACATGCGTATTTGTATTCTCTCTAGGGGAGGGGGGGGGTGCTGCGTGTGTGGGTGGGTGAGTGGGTGGGTGTGGGTGGGGGGATGGGGGGGGGGAGGATGTGCGTGTGTTGAAGGTTGGAGCTTTCTGTCTTGGTTGCAGTCCTATGCTGCTCCCCGGCTACACGGGATGGTGTGTGTGTGGGGTGAGTGTATGTGTATGGGGGGTGGGGGGGGAGGATGATGTGCGTGTGAGGAAGGTTGGAGCTTTCTGTCTTGGTTGCAGTCCTATGCTGCTCCCCTGCAACACGGGATGGTGGTGGTGGTGGTGGGGGGGGGGGGGTGAGTGTGTGTGTATGGGGGGTGGTGGGGGAGGATGATGTGCGTGTGAGGAAGGTTGGAGCTTTCGGTAATAGTTGCAGTCCTATGCTGCTCCCCGGCTACACGAGATGGTGGGTGAGTGTGTGTGTTCCAGTGTGTGTGTGTGTGTGTGGGGGGGGGGGGGGGGGGGGTATTCACGTGAGGAAGGTTTCATGTGAGGAAGGTTGGAGCTTTCTGTCTGGTGTTGCAGTCCTATGCTACTCCCCGGCTACACAGGATGGTGGGTGAGTTTGTGTGCGTGTGTGTTGGTGTGTGTTGGTGTGTGTGTGTGTAGGGGGGGGGGGGGGGGGGGGGGGGGGATGATGATGTGCGTGTGTGTGTGTGTGTGGGGGGGGGGGGGGGGGGGGGGGGGGGGGGAATGATGTGCGTGTGAGGAAGGTTGGAGCTTTCGGTATTAGTTGCAGTCCTATGCTACTCCCCGGCTACACTGATTTGTTTTTGTTTAACGCGTCGCAAATTGCGCAACTTGGTGCGATCCCAGTGTGACGTGCTGCCCCCCAAACCCCAAACGCTCAAAGGAGCGCGCAGCCCTTTGGTGGAATGCCTCGTCGTATGTTTATTACATTATTTCTTAATTATCACTGTAGCACGAACTCAGGGCCCCCGTCGGTTAAACGATTGTTTGGGGTTCAGTTCATCAGTGCTTTTTCTTTTAAAGGCCTTCTTATTTGGTTGGGCAAGTCCCTTTAGCCTATTTGGCCTACCCCTTGACTGTAACACACATACATGTTTGACTATGTGTATTGTTTTGCTGGATGAAACGCCGTTGCCAATCTTTGCCTTTGCCTTCGCCCGGAGGCTGGGGGGGTCGGGGGGCATTTCCGACTAGTTTACCGACCCATGCGTCGCCATGCAGCGACAGAATGGTGAAACACGCACATAATACTTACACTCACACCTTACTAACACACACACTGTACTTACACAAACACAGACACACACACTGTATTAATACACACACACCGTATGCTGCATGCAGCGACAGAATGGTGATACACGCACATAATACTTACACTCACACCTTACTAACACACACACCGTTCAAACACTCACACCGTACTTCCACAAACACACACAAACTGTATTAATACACACACACCTTACACACACACCAACTAACACACACATGCACACACCATACTATCGCACACACACAACACAAACCAGTGTTTGGCTTCATGTTCACTGGTCCTGTTTTGGGCTACTCATAGCAGCTTATAAGCAGATATCCATGCTTACTAAACAAAATTAATGATAACGCCTGGTGGGGCGTGGTATTAAGGGAGCCCTGTCTTACGGCGGTAGAAAACGGGCTGCTACTTTACCTGGACATTGCCACCATGGCGGTTGACAGCGACCGCGGACACTTAGGCACGCCCGCAGGTATTTGAACCCAGCACCTTCTTTAGTCCAGCGAAATGATCAACCATTGAACCATTCGCTGAACCAGGATTTGTGAAGTACTATTTGTATCTTTCGTACAAGTGCTGCACCTATGTATGTTTTCTTTTTCTTTGGCTTTTCTCACAATCTTGAATTAATATGCCGAACTGGGATATAACACTTTAAAGAATAATTGTCTCATGCTTCACCAAATACAGTGGTTAATTCCAGGGTACTCCCATTGACCAAATTGGCCAACGCTTTAGCGCACTTGAAAAAAACAAAACTGCGCTCTGTAGTGCAAAAAGCGCAAAAGTTGCTTGCTGCGCCCACAGGGGGTTGCAAACAACTGCGCAGAACGCGCAGTGGGGCTCAAAAAGGCAGCGCGCCAGCGCGCTAAAGCGCGCGCTTGGAAGTACCCTGATTTGGACAACCTAAACTTGCCAGATTGTTTTAAAGCTGATATGTGATGCCAACGAAATTAGCTAAACGGCAATACCTTTAAACCCGTGCAAAACGCGCAGTGGGGCTCAAAAAGGCAGCGCGCCAGCGCGCTAAAGCACTCGCTTGGAAGTACCGTAGTTGACACCACCACACACACACACTTACGCAAACCACCACACCCTAACCCCCAAGCCTTGAAATCATTACTAAAAAGCGCGCGCTTGGAAGCACCCTGGTTGATTCATCTGGGTTTCTGTTTCGTTTGCTCTTTTTTGGCGGAGCCCCCCTTTCTGGGGGGGCGGGAGCCCCCAGTGTCACCCCGTGATCCATGATATCATATGATGCCAGCAGTCTGACTAGCCCAAAATTACCACTTAAATTCAATATCATATGATGCAATTTGTATGATATCACATGATATCATGCTCGCTTTTGGTCAACATCAATATGATATAACGGTCCCTAAATATATGGCGACCACACCGATCCAAAAAGAGACGAAAACTCGATGAAGCCTAAGCACTCGCTCAAACCATGTAACAATTCAAATTTGAATTCAAATTCTGTCAACCCAGACTAAATCTCTCTCTGCACCAATGTAACAATTCAAATTTGAATTCAAATTCTGTCAACCCAGACTAAATCTCTCTCTGCACCAATGTAACAATTCAAATTTGAATTCAAATTCTGTCAACCCAGACTAAATCTCTCTCTGCACCAATGTAACAATTCAAATTCAATAAACCCAGACTTAATCTCTCTCTGCAATACTGCCAGGCTGGTGTGATGAATATATAAAGGACGAGGTGAAGCAAAAACTAGCCAAATTCAAATTCAAATTCAATTAACCCAGACTTACCCTCTCTCTGCACCAATGCCAGGCTAACGACATGAATACATGGAACGATGAGGTGAAGCAAATACTAGCCAAATTCAAATTCAAATTCAAATTCAATTAACACAGACTTAATCTCTCTCTGCACCAATGCCAGGCTGACAACATGAATACATGGAAAGATGAGGTGAAGCAAATACTAGCCAAATTCAAATTCAAATTCAAATCCAATCAACCCAAACTTAATCTCTCTCTGCAATACTGCCAGGCTGACGTGATGAACACATTGAACGATGACTATGAGGTGGAGCAGATGCTAGCCAAATTCAAATTCAAATTCAAATTCGAATTCAAATTCAATTAACCCAGACTTAATCTCTCTCTGCACCAATGCCAGGTTGACGTGATGAATACATGGAACCATGACAATGAGGTGACGCAGATCCTAGCCAAATTCAAATTCAAATTGAAATTCAATCAACCCAGACTTAATCTCTCTCTGCAACACTGCCAGGCTGACGTGATGAACACATTGAACGATGACGGCGAGGTGAAGAAGATAATAGCCAGGAGTATGGAGCGAGATGTTAAGCCAGTTAGCAAGCGCACAAATCCCGAGGTCACATCTCCCCTTGCGCGTGAGAGTAACAGGTCTATCAGCCATAACGGCAATGGCACTTCCAATTGAATGGTTTTCGAGTCCCGATGTCCTGCCAGCTCAGCATTTCCAATTGAATGGCTAGCAAGTCCGGGGTTGGGGCCTTCCCCTTAACCACCACAGGCGCATGAATCGCCAGGGCACTTCTCCCCTTGCGAGTGTGAGCAACAGGTTATCAGCCATAACAGCAATGGCACTTCCAATTGAATGGTTATCGAGTCCGGATGTTCTGCCAGCTCAGCATTTCCAATTGAATGGCTAGTGTGTCCTGGGTTGGGCCCTTCCCCTGAACCACCACAAGCGCATGAATGGCCAGGGCACTGCTCCCCTTGACAGTGGGAGCAACAGGTCTGTCAGCCATTACGGAAATGGCATTGCCGATTGAATGGTTAGACTGACTGATGAGAGGTTCCCAACCCCTGCCTTTCTAAGGTTGATGCCCTTTGGGACAGATTGGTTCAGGAGAGGGCCTTACCCCCTGGTAGCTGACGAGAGGGCCTCAACCCCTGGTAGCTGACGAGAGGGCCTTACCCCCTGGTAGCTGACGAGAGGGCCTTACCCCCTGGTAGCTGACGAGAGGGCCTTAACCCCTGGTAGCTGACGAGAGGGCCTTAACCCCTGGTAGCTGACGAGAGGGCCTTAACCCCTGGTAGCTGACGAGAGGGCCTTAACCCCTGGTAGCTGACGAGAGGGCCTTAACCCCTGGTAGCTGACGAGAGGGCCTTAACCCCTGGTAGCTGACGAGAGGGCCTTAACCCCTGGTAGCTGACGAGAGGGCCTTACCCCCCTGGTAGCTGACGAGAGGGCCTTAACCCCTGGTAGCTGACGAGAGGGCCTTGCCCCCTGGTAGCTGACGAGAGGATTCTAACCCCCAACTTGCTAAGTTTGGTGTGTATTGGGGCGGATTAGTTGAGGAGAGGGCCCCAACCCCTGACTTGCTAAGGTTGGTACCAGTGGGGACGGATTGGTTCAAGAGAGGGTCCTAAGACTCCTTGCCCCTGCCTTGCTAAGGTTGGTACCGTTTGGGTCGGATTGGTTGAGGAGAGGGGCCCAACCCCTGGTGGTTAAGGAGAGGGTCCTAAGACTCCTTACTCCTGCCTTGCTAAGCTTGGTACCAGTGGGGAAGGATTGGTTGAGGAGGGGGTCCTTCACTCCTAACCCCTGCCTTGCTAAGGTTGATGCTCTTTGGGAACGGATTGGTTGAGGAGAGGGTCCTATCCCTCGATTTGCTAAGGTTGGTACCCTTTGAAACGGATTTGTTATCAAGTTGGGGGTTAGGACCCATTGTTTGTTTTGGGAGGGGCTGCATGTTGCAGCTTCTAGGCAGCTCCCTTTCTCCGTCCTTGGGCCAAACCTGAAGCTTTAGCCAGTGCGTTTTAAAGCTGCCACGAGGGGCATTCTAGTGCAGCTAAAATCTTTGGATTGGCCCCAATGGATGGCAAATGGAGCTGGGTAGAAGCTGCCATGCGTAGCCCCCAAAAGAAAGTGTTAGGACCCACTCCTAAATCACCAGGATTGTGGTGGTTGTAGCTATTCAGGGGATGAACTGGACAAACGTTTCGTACTTCGTCGAGAATTGTCGGGAATTCCAGGCCAAATTGTCGAGAATTCTTGGATTTCTAGGCCAAAATTCTCGACGAGTACGAAGTACGAGTTCTCGCGGAAACGGTTTGTCCGGTTCATCCCCTGAATTGCTATAAGAGGTTATTAGCTGAATATAGGCTGAACAGTCATCAGTCGGTAGGTAGGTAGGCAGGTAGGTAGGTAGGTAGGTCGAACGGCAATATGATGTCATGTCATCATATGATTTCAGATGATACCATATGATGCTGGCAGTCTGACTAGGCTACATTTACCATTTAAACACACTATCATATGTAGCAGTTTGTATGATATCATATGATATCATACTGGCCTTTTGTCTACATCATATGGTATGCCGATCCCTAGTTATTAGCTGAACGGTCATCAGTCAGTGATGCATTGGTGTTGTGAGTTAGGACTTCAAATCAACCTCTACTTGACTTGAGCGTTTGCTTTGCATGTTTCTGGTGGGTGGATTGGGTGATGGGATGTGGTGGGGAGGGATGGGGGTGTGTGGGTGTGTGTGGGGTGTGTGTGTAAGCAGGTGGGGTGGGGTGGGGTGGGGGGGGGGGGGGTAAGTGGTTGGATGTGGGTGGGGATTTGAGGCGACTTGAGTGCTTGCTTTGCATGTTTCTGGTGGGTGGGTTGGGTGTGGGGATGTGTGTGGGGGGGGGGGGGGGGAGGGGGGGGTAAGTGGTTGGGGGGGGGGGGGGGGGGGGGGGGGATTTGAGGTGACTTGAGTGCTTGCTTGCATGTGTCTGGTGGGTGGGTGGGTGGGTGGGGTGTGGGGATGTGCTGTGTGTGCGTGTGTAAGCGGGTGGGGGGGGGGGGGGGGGGGGGGTAGGTTGGGTGGGTGGGGATTTGAGGTTACTTGAGTGCTTGCTTTGAATGTTTCTGGTCATGCACGCCGGCAGCATGTTTTGAATTCAATCGTCAGTCATGCACTGTTATTGTGAGTTGGTGTGTTTATAGGATGTATGCAGTCCAGGGGTAGGGCAAGGAGGGTAAGGGGACTTGCCCGACCGTGACAAGGAGGAAATAAAGAGAAATAAACAGCAATCTCAACTTCTGTTGGTCAGACTGGTGGGGATTCGAGGTGACTCGAGTGCTTGCCTTGCGTGTTTCTGACCATGCTAGCCGGCTGCACTATTGTACTGCTGTTAATTGTTAAATCAATAGTAGGCCTTATTGCGAGGCGTGAGGTTGAGGGGACCAGCCTGTTTGCTTGCACTGGGGCAAACCACTAGTGTTGCTATTCATCCATTGTGTTTCAAGGGGGAGCGCTTTTCTTGTCGGCTTTTCTCACAGCTGCTAGGCAGCTCCCTTAGCCAGCCACTACTCCCACTAGGCTAAACCGAACTGTTTCAGCAGTTCTGTGCAGCTAATTTGTCGGCTTCAAGGAGCACTAGACTGTGCCAGGTTCGGCTGAATAGCCAGTCAGGGGAGCTGCCTAGGAGCTGCTGCTCTTAGCTGAAAAGAAAAACACTGTCTTACATGTGCCAGCACTAGTACAATACATAGATATGAATATGGCTTGGCTGGCTATGTCGTTACATGTAAATTCATGGCTGGCATCATGTATCCAAACTCGTACAAGGACTGCGAACAGCCTTAAAGGCCATGTAACCATGTAACTAAGTTCGAACGAGGACTGCGAGCAGCCTTAAAGGCTGTAGCCATGTAGCCAAGTTCGAATAAGGACTGTGAGCAGCCTTGAAGACTGGAGCCATGTAGACATTGAATCATCCGATCAATTATGTTACTGCCGAAGACGGCCTTAGGGAGCCATGTAACAAAGTTCAAGTAGACAAAAGTTCACGTGTTGGTGGTGTTTAAAAACACCGGTTGGTACCCTCTCTCAGGATTGCATCACAGGAGCAGACAGCAGGCAGACAGTCATCGTCGATTGGTCAGTCGGCCCGCCAGTCAACCAGAAGACGCTTGACCGCAGGTGGGTGGGTCAGTCGAGGTCGTCTGCGTGAAATGAATGAATAATTGAGGTACGGCTCTCAACCACTTCCTACATATGCGTCGAGCCCAAGCAGAGACAATTAGGCCGTCTTGGCAACAGCGACCTCCTCGGCAACAGTGACAGCGACCTCCTGTGCAACAGCGACCTCCTCGGCAACAGCCACCTTCTTGGCAGCGACCTTCTTGGCGGGCGCAGTCTTCACCTTCTTCACGCCGGAGGGCTTCTTGGGGGCAGGGGTAGCTTTCTTCTTGGCGGGGGGGGCGGCCTTCTTGACAGCGACCTTCTTGGCGGGGGGGGCGGCCTTCTTGGCAGCGACCTTCTTAGCGGGGGCAGGAGCCTTCTTGGCAGCGACCTTCTTGGCGGGGGCAGCAGCCTTCTTGGCGACGGCGGCCTTCTTGGGGGCAGCAGCTTTCTTGGGGACCGCGGCCTTCTTGGCAGGAGACTTCTTGGCCTTGGCGGGCTTCTTGGTCGCGGCGATAACAGCCTTGATAACCTTGGTGGCGACGGTCTTCGTTACACTGGTGGGCTTCTTGGGCTCGGAGGCCTTCCTGGGGGCGGATACCCGCTTGATGGGAGCTGATTTGGCCATTGTGGTGGGGTGGGAGTTGAAAGCGAGGGGACAGAGGAAGGTAAAAGAGGAATAGCGATGAAGTTTCGACGTACGACGAGCTTTATGACTGCTGAGGGTAGGAAGTCGAAGAGGGTCCTGCTGATCCGCGTTACTGGTGGGCGAGTTGGTGGGCGGCCCGCGGGCCTGCTGATCCGACCTTCTCCACTCCGTCGTCCTCGTCTCGGACCTCGGTTTGGTGCTGGCCTCGCTGCAGGCTTTGTGACGACGAGTCCCTGGCCGAGTCGTCACTGCGCAGGTATAGCCATGAGTCTATCGCAATGCAACCCCGGGCAAACTTGGCGACCCTCGGTTGTTGGCCGGAGAAAAGAAAGTTCGACCCTAGTAGCCGGAGAAAAGGAAGTTCGTCCCAAGTTACATCGCCAGCTCTATTATTTAACTCGGTGTACCTTCTGCTGTTCTGCGCACATCGCACGCATGGACGAGCAAGTATCAAAATGCCGACCCAGATAATCGGATCTTCCGACGCTAGTAGCGGGATTTGGATTGTTACATGTTTTCCCAGCCAACTCTGGGCGGCTGCTCGCCGTCTTCCAGTTCCGGGGCCCTAGTAACAGAAACTAGGGAGCGTACCAAGCAGATTATACATATTTAAGACTTGCCCAGGTCAAGTAGCAGGAACTTGAACTTGCTTGCATGGCTCCAGCCTGTAAGGCTGCTCGCCGTTTTCGGCAGTACCATAATCAATTCAAGGCAAAGCATCTTATCGAAATATTTTTGATCCGATCTCTTCCAAATCTCTTCATACAATCATTGGTAAACTTAAAGTTGAACTTGGTGGACATTACCCTAGCCAGCAATTTGGATGTCTAGCCCGATTTGAATGCTCTCTGGTTTCTGTTTATAAAACCAGCTGTTAATTAATATATATATGAGATGACACATTTATGTTCAGCCACGAGCAGCAGCTTCTATGCAGCACACTTATTCAGCTACGAGCAGCAGCTTCTATGCAGCACTCTTATTCGGCTACGATTCAGCTACGAGCAGCAGCTTCTACGCAGCACACTTATTCGGCTACGATGCAGCTACGAGCAGCTGCTTCTATGCAGCACACTTATTCAGCTACGAGCAGCCACACACTGACACACAGCTTCCATGCAGCACACTTATTCGGCTACGATTCAGCTACAAGTAGCAGCTTCTATGCAGTACACTCATTCAGCTATGATTCAGCTACGAGCAGCCACACACAGCTTCTATGCAGCACACTTATTCAGCTACGAGCAGCAGCTTCTATGCAGCTTCTATGCAGCACACCAGGAGCACTAGGTTGTGGTGTAACAATACTTCTTTATGACAGCTGTCTTCTAGGGGGAATCGACCCCCTAACCCCCCCAGGGCTTGCATTCTTGTCTGAGTGGTGAACTACGAAGACACGAGTGCTACATCGGTACATTGATGGAGATACCAGTATAGCACTCGTGTCTGTGTAGTTCACCACTCTGACAGCAGCTCCTCCGGCTCGCTAGTCAGCCAAACCTGATGCAACCTAATGCACCTTGAAGCTGACACAACCAACTTTCCTGTACTGTTGACATATTCAGGTTTTGCCTAGTGGCTGGCCTAGGGAGCTGCCTCGGGGAGCTGCCTAGGAGCTGCTGATCGCAGCTGAAAATAAAAGCTATGGGTTTGACTGTGGTCCCAGCACGGAGGTCGTCTAGGGCTTGTCTTAACAGATCCTAGGCAGCTACTTGAGCCAGCCGTTGGGCTCTAATAGCATTTGTGTACTACAGGCACACGGATGCTATATCAGGAGATCGTTCTAAGGACACACAAAAGTATTCAACAAGGCATACACAGCGGGTGTAACACACCAGATGCTGACAGGCTCCATCGAACTATTTCAGCAGCTCTAGACAGCTGATGGTGTCAACTCCAAGGTGCACTAGGTTGCGTCAGGTAAGGCTAGATAGCCAGTCAGGGGAGCTGCCTAAAATCTGCTGCTCGTAGCTGAAAAGAAAAACACTGGGGTCATTGCACGGGGGGACTAGGAATCCGACTTGGAATTCGAAGATGGTGAGCAGCCCAGTGTTGGATGAGAAACATGTTGGAGAGAAGATAGTTACAGTGATAGAAAACTGAACAAAGAGATGGTACTTAACAGTACGTTGGTGAAGCTGCCCGACTGAGCAGCGGAGTCGAGGGCCACTCAGGTACCTAAAAAGCCAGGATTCTGAGGTGGTACTTGGCATTACATCGGCGAGCTGCCCGACAGAGCAGTGAAGCCGAGGGAAATCAAGATGCCTGAAAAGGAACGAGGCTGATAAACATGTAACATGTGTAGGGATAGGCAATATGATATCATATGATATCATGTCATCATATGATATCATATGATGCCGGCGGTCTGACTTGGTAACTTTGGTCTGGGGCACCATATCATATGCTATTAAATAACATTATTTTTGTATGATAGCATATGATATCATACTCGTCTTTGGTCAGCATCATATGATTTGCCCGTCCCTACACATGTGACAATCCAATCCAAGCCAAGCACTTCGGCTGATTTCTGTATTCGACAATTGAATCAACAAATAAGGCGTACTATTTATTTATTTATTTATGTGTTCAGGGGGAGTAAACATGGGTGGTGTACAATCTAGTACACCTCGATCCTGAGTACAGAAAGTAATCACTTGGGTGAAGTCTCTGGTAATTTATTTTAATGCCGAAGTCGGCGAGCAGCCAAATTGCTGGCTGAAGCTATGTAACCAAGTTCAAGTTAACCAAGTTCAAGAAGACAGTCCCAAAACATGTCAAGAGTAACCAAGGTGGTAGGATGGCCCCCGTCGGACTGTAACATACATACATACATACATACATACATACATACATACACACACATACATACATACATACATACACACATACATACATACATACATCTATATATATAAAAAAATCATGGTCGTGGTCGTGGTCGCGGTCGTGGTCGTGGTGGTGTCATCATCGCGTACCCACGTGCCATGGGCGTGCGAAGTGTAACCGACTTGCAACCGACTTTCCGTACACCCAAGTCTTCGCCCAGCGATTTCAATTGCCGAAACAGAAGATGCGCTAAGCTATGCGCGCGCGCTCATTTCATGTCCACAACTGCCTCCCATACTGTGACTGCAATGAATTGCAATGAAATGAGTGAGGAGATCCTCTCCTCGGAGGTCATTTGCTGACCCTCAGATCGCTTTGCCTGGCGCTCGGAATAATAGTTTTCAGTGTATTGCTTCACGGAGCGACCTGCGGGCTGCGGCTCATGCTCCAGAACTTTCACTTCGGCTCATGATTCGGCTGGCCCTTGACTTTCACTTGGCTCACGCATGCGCACTTCTTTCTCCATCTTAGCATTACATTCGTCGTCGCATTATGCTATCAAATCGCCTGATTCGCTATCACATCGCCTGATTCGTGATTGGAGGTAGTTCACTTCCATTCTCCAGCCTTTCTGCAGGCTCTATTGATACATTCATCTTGCTGCGAGCTAAGACACTGGCGCGGCTCATGGTATCTCTGCACGATCTAAGTCCCTGCAATCCTGTGACGTTCTTCCGACGTCCGACTTCCTTCTTGCTGCGTGCTCCTTGCACCGCGTGCAATACCTCTTCAAGATCTTCCCCCCCACCCCACACGACTCACACCCTGCAACGATAAGGTTATTTTCGCGCTGAGCTGTAGCGAGTGCGTGACAGAGTTGACCGAGCGAAGGCCCTTTCGGGAAACAGCTTGCACGCCCAACCAGGTATCTATGCGCGAAGAGGAAGCTACAGGTAAGCACCTTTGCTCTCGCGCAATTCCGATCTTTCAAGCTGAGTCTGAAACTGCGCAGACGTTCGTTTGCAATTTCCAAAAGTCTTCGCATTTCTGCGTCGTCTGACGAAACGTCCAAACGTCTGCGCGATTTCGAACTCAGCTGGAAACATCATAATCGCTTCTGTTCAACCCATCTGCTAAAGTGGCCGAGAGAAGATCAGATTAATGGGAACGGAGAAGCAGGGAAGTGCGTGTGTGTTGGCGGGTGAAGGGGTGAGGCAAATTTGAGATTGGGCCTGGGTCGAGGTTTGGGCAGAGTGGGGACTGTGTGTGTGGGGGGGGGGGGTGCATGGGGAGGGATTAGTGTGTGGGTAGTTGTTAGTGCTGGGGGGGGGGGGGGGGGGGGGGGGGGGGGGGGGGGGGGGGGGGGGGGGGGGGGGGGGGGGGGGGGGGGGCAGATGCGTCAGGATTTGAAGTGGGGGAAACATGATGACTGTGTTTATGAGAGGGGTGGAGGTGAGGACATATGTGTAGCCCATTCTGTAACCCAGCCCCACGGGCACCCTATTATGATTGGGGTAGGGGTGATGTGTGTCTATGTGGCCACCGGCCACACGGGCTACCGTACTAGTACATACATACATACATACATACATACAAACATGCATGCATGCATGCATGCATACATACATACATGATGGTATAGATTCGACCAGGGTAGTTTGACACGCACACACCAGTATAAACGCTACTACACCACACTACTGGGTACATAAAGAAGTCAGGATGGCTCAATGCTTAGGAGCCCCTTGGTGGTTGCCCCCTCAACCTCACGTCTTGTCATAAGAAGTTACATTAATTTGTGTTACGTCTTATGACCACGTCTTATGACAATATTGTCAGAACTACTGGGCTGCGGGAGCATTGAGGGCATCTTGCAAGTAATAATAAACACTTATCAGTAGCCACAGTGTGTCACGAGTTCAGCACACATCGCCTTATACTATATATATAGCTTGGGTACATGGAGGTGCGGGAGCAGCTGCCTGGGGAGCAGCAAGGGCAGGCGCGACCCAGGCAGGGTACTACTTCTTGCCAAATTAGCCAGCGCTTAAAGCGCACAAACGTCAAATTGGTCAGCGCTTTTTAGTGCAAAAAGCGCAAAAACTGCGCGCTGCGCCCACAGGGGGTTGAAAAAACTGAGCGAAACACGCAGAGGGGCTCAAAAAGGCAGCGCGGCACCGCGCTGCCGCGCGCGCTTAGTAGTACCCTGGACCCAGGCAGCGGCTACGTCGCGCTTGCCCTTGCTGCTCCCCATGCAGCTGCTCCTGCACCTCCATGTACCCAAACTGAGTATAAGGCGATGTGTGCTGAACTCGTGACACACCGTGGCTACTGAACAAAAAATAGTTTCAGTAGCCCCGTTTTTCAAGAGTTCCTAGATATTGGACTCCAGATGGTCATAGGATGATTACTTAGCAGCCCCCATCCCCATTGGGCAGCCCCCCCCACCTCCAGCAGCAGCCCCCATACCCATTGGGCAGTTGCCTGATGGGGGCACGCCCTTAGCTGCCATGCTGCTGCAGTTAGTGACAGGCCCGGTGATCTTGATCTTGTTCCATGGGATGGAGTGCTTTCGCTTCTCGTGGCGCCTCTTGTGCTTCAACGCCTTCTTCTCAATGAAGGTTACCTCAAAGACATACCTACATGGGTGCGGTGGTTCGGTGATGGTGGTGGTGGTCTGGGTCTGGGTCTAGGTCTGAGTCTGCCATGCCTTCTTGTGGCGTCTCTTATGCTTCAACGCCTTCTTCTCAACAAAAGGTTACCTCGAAGATATTCCTACGTGGGTGCGGTGGTTTGGTGGTGGTCTGGGTCTGGGTCAATGAAGGTAACCTCGAAGACATACCTACATGGGTGCGGTGGTGGTGGTGGTGGTGGTGGTGGTCTGAGTCTGGGTCTGGGTCTGAATCTGCCATGCCATGCCTTTTCGTGGCGCCTCTTGTGCTTCAACGCCTTCTTCTCAATAAAGGTTACCTCGAAGACACACCTACGTGGGTGCGGTGGTTTGGTGGTGGTCTGGGTCTGGGTCAATGAAGGTAACCTCGAAGACATAACTGCATGGGTGCGGTGGTTTGGTGGTGGTGGTGGTGGTGGTCTGGGTCTGCCATGCCACCCTACGGCTGTGAGCACCTAGTTGACAGCCTACATGGGTGCGGTCGGGTGCGCTTTAGTGTCCGTGGTTGCTGTCGACCGCCATGGCAGCACTGTCCGAGTAAAGTAGCAGCCCGTTCTCTACTGCCGTAAGTCGGGGCTCCCTTTATTCCACGCCCTACCAAGCGTTATCATTACATGGGTGCGGTGGTTAGAGCTAATCAGGCGATGTCATATTTTATTTTCTTTCTTCATTTATTGGACCTTTTTTTATCGTCGCTTTATTCATTCAACCATCTTTATTCATTGTCGCTTCATTCACCAAATCTTCTTTATTCATTGTCGCTTCATTCACCCAATCGTCTTTTTTCATTGTCGCTTTATTCATTAAACCTTCTTTATTCATTGTCGTTTTAATCATCAAACCTTCTTTATTCATTGTCGCTTTATTCATTAAACCATCTTTATTCATTGTTGCTTTATTCATTAAACCTTCTTTATTCATTGTCGCTTTATTCATTTAACCTTCTTTATTCATTGTCGCTTCATTCACCAAACCTTCTTTATTCATTGTCGCTTTATTCATTAGACCTTCTTTATTCATTGTCGCCTTATTAAACCTTCTTTATTCATTGTTGCTTTATTCATTAAACCTTCTTTATTCATTGTCGCTTTATTCATCAAATTTTCTTTTTTCATTGTCGCTTAATTCATTGAGTGCCTTTTATTTTAAAGCCCTTACTGCCACGGTTGGGCAAGTCCCTTTAGCCTATTTGGCCTACCCCTGGACTGTAACATACGCACATACATACATACATACATACATACATACAGACATACTTACATACAGACATACTTACATAAATATATCGAACCTTATTTATTCATTGTTTGTTTTTTCACCGAGTCTTCTCTATTAATTGTCGCTTCATTCCAGGTGCAACCCCGGTGCGACCCTCAGGTGTGTAAGTTTGGCCCGAACTGGGTCCTTGGTCGCTACAAAGTGCGACCACGATTGAGTGATATGTGCCCTGGGTCGCACCTGGTTAGCTCAGGCCCAGCCCAGGTGGGAGTTACCAAGTCAGAAGTTCAGAACTGTGAAAGTGATCATGCATGGGCTTGCCTGCCCAAGCCAAATAGTACAGATGTACAGCTAGTCCTGAAGTCTACTCGAGTCCTGGAGTTACTTCGTTTTACTAATAGCCCCTTTCAGTGATATACATTGGTCTAGTGGTAGACCAAGTCACATTGAGGATGAAGGGTCGGGGGTTCGATTCCCCCATGGGTCGCTCTTGGCGTTGCAGGTCGTTGAACCGCAATGGTAGCTTGTCCAGTTGAGGTAGAAGACCGCTCCCTACCCGCGTACGACGGGCTCCCTTAACACCACGCCCCACCAGGCGTTATCATTACCTCGTTTTACTAGTGCTTGATTGGTGGATTGTTGCAACGGCATGCGCGAAATTTACCATTCTAAACCGGATGCACCTGCGCTGCCAGCGTTAAGGACTTCTCATTTGAACTACGTCAGAACCCCCCCACCACCCCCCCCACCCCCACCCACTTCTCCTCGCCTTCCTCACCCCCCCTCCTCACCTTCTTCACCCCCCACCCACCCACCCACCCACCCACCCCCACCCCCACATACTCCGCCCCCACCCCACCCCCCACACACACTCCTCCTCACACTCCCCCCACCGTTTGGTTGCACCTGTTTCCAAACTGAATTGCAGCCTTTTCGATTCTCCTTACCCCCCATGCGAGTCTCTACGTACCACCCACCCCTCCCCCAACGTCCTACCAAAGCACCACCACATATCTAGTCATGGAATTCATGGTGGAAGTAGAACTTGGGTGTGGCCCCCTTCCCCCTCAACCCCTGTGCCAATGGCAAGGCCGGGCCTTAGGTAAAGTGTGTGTTTGTGTGTGTATAGTATGTTTATGGATTGTAGGAATGTTGGTGCTAGGCTGTAGGGCTAGGTAATGATAACGCCTGGTGGGGTGGGGTGGGGTGGGGGTGACATGCAGCCATGATACATAAGCTGCGTACAGAGAGGTATATGCAAGGGATGGGCATGCAAGTGATAAGATTGCTCTGGCTAGACTACCGTACTGACAGCAAAATTTATTGTTTTTTAAATTCGACTGTTTTATTTGGCGGCGACGCGATTGAGCGCCCGTCTAACCCAGGACTGGTGCATCGGCATAATGGTTATGCCCACCCTAGGGCACAGCGCGGACTGGGTTTGATCGCGCGATGCCCCGTTTAGACCCCTTCGCGTCACCCCCGAAGGAAAACGTCAAATTCTGAAACGTTATTTTTTGCTGTCAGTACCGTAGCGGCAGTTACTGTTTTGCGACCGGTTTAAAAATAATAAAATATATAACGCCAGGCTGGGCGAGGTGTTACGGGGACCCTCCCGTACGCCGCAGCTGGGGAAAGTCGCCTTGGCAGGCGTAGTAAGTGTCACCATCCAGGCGGTAGGGAATCCTTCATGCGACGTGTCACGTGTGGCATATATCCACGACATCCAGGGGGATCTCCAACCAGCCTCAGAATCACTGGGCATGCGCAGTACAGCAATGAGGTACAGTGTTTCTTTTTTCGACAACGCGTCGCCATTCCGTCGCCATTCTGTCGAATGCTTCACCCCCCGGACCCCCCGATATCGGAACGCGCTGCCCCCCGACCCCCCCAGGCTCCGCGCTTGGCGCTCCGCCATGCGATGGCTACGCAACTATCCTGAAATCAGGGTTGAGTAGCCCGAGTAGAAAAATTACGTCATGAAGCCATCAGGCATGCGTGATGGCTTCATGGCAGGCGTGGGGCCCATGTATGGTGGTGGTGATGGTGATGGTGATGGTGATGGTGATGGTGATGGTGATGGTGATGGTGATGGTGGTGGTGATGGTGGTGGCTCCATGGCGGTAGTCAGACACACACCCTGGCTGAATTCTTCCCTGGGCAGTGGCACGGACAGGGGGGGGGACAGAGACACCCATGAGCTCCGCGACAACGCTAGAGGAGGGCACAGCAATGAGGCAACGAAGTGGTAAGCAGGCATTGAACCTACCAGTTACACAGGGCATGCAGGGTAGCTAGGATGACACTAACACACACACACATGCCCCCCCCCCCCCCCACCCACCCACCCACCCACACAAACTGACCTTGAAATGGGAACCACCACATCAGTGGGTCACCCTTTACAGCCTGGCCTAAGAGCAGGAGCCCCCCCCCCCCACCTACCCACCCACCCACCCACACAAACTGACCTTAAAATGGGAACCACCACATCAGTGGGTCACCCTTTACAGCCTGGCCTAAGAGCAGGAGTCCCCCCCCCCCCCCCCCCCCCCCCAACACACAAAGGCATACAGGGTAGCTAGGATGATTGCACTTGACGCCGATGCAGAGCAACCAAGATTTAGGGTTTAGGGTTTAGGGTTTGGGGTTTGGGGTTTTACCTACCAGGTACACAGGGCAGCCAGGATGATTGCACTTGCCGCCAATGCAGTACAACCCCACTGCAGCACACGTACTGCCTCATTCAGCTCCCTACCAGGTCCATTATCAGAAGTACACTGACGTGGTCCACTGTGTCGTTGCTTGGTGCAGGTGTTTCCAGCCTGAGGGGCAAGGAACATCAAACAGGTTGCAATTCAGAAACAGGTACACCAAACGGTGGGTGGGTGGGTGGGTGGAGGGGGAGTGTATGGTGTGTGGTGTGTGTGTGGTGTGTGGTGCGTGGTGTGTGGTGTGTGGTGTGTGGTGTGTGTGTGGTGTGTGTGTGTGAGGTGTGTGCGTGTGTGCATGGTCCACTGTGTGGATGCTTGGTGCAGGTGTGTTTCTAGCATGGAAGGCAAGGATAATTGAAATGGTTGCAATTCAGAAACAGGTGCACCAACCGGTGGGTGGGTGGGGGGAGTGTGTGTGGTGTGTGTGCGTGTGTGCATGTTCCACTGTGTCGCTGCTTGGTGCAGGTGAGTTGCCGGCCTGAAAGGCAAGGAGAATCGCCTTTTCTTTTCCCGTCCATCCGTGACATGGCATACACACACCTGGCACCCCTTTTCTTTTCCCCTCCTCCCATAACATGGCATACACATACCTGGCACCCCTTTTCTTTTCCCATCCTCCCATGACATGGCATACACATACCTGGTACCCCTCAAGATATAAACATACAAGGACAAGGACCCCCGCGGGTTTTTTTCCCGTCCTCCCGCGACAAGGCATACACATACCTGGTACCCCTCAAGATGCGTGGGACTGAAACTAAGAATAGCGGTGATGGCGACAGCAGCAGCATATGCACAGGCCATTCCAAACAAGCTCCCTAATAATAGTCGCTTGGACCTGATATGGGATGGTGGAGAGGGGAAATGTGGGAGATTGGGAAAGTAAATTAAATTAAATTATATAATATTATATTATGGCAGCATATGCACAGGCCAGGCCAAACAAGCTCCCAAACAATAGTCGCTTGGACCTGGTGGGGGGGGGTGGAGAGGGGAAATGTGGGAGATTGGGGAAGTGAAGTAAATTACATTACATCATATTATTTCATATTGTATTATGGCAGCATATGCACAGGACAGACCAAACAAGCTCCCAAACAATAGTCGCTTGGACCTGATAGGGGGTGATGGAGAGGGGAAATATGGGATATTGGGGAATTGATTTACTTTGTATTTGGCGGAGCCCCCAGATTCACCCCGATGTCCGTTTGTGCGTTCGACCGCCACCCTGAGACAAAGCCCGTCACATCAGCCAACTTTTTCGTAACTAAGTGGCTTCGGTCCGCTCCATTCCACTGCCACCTGTCGTTTTGATAGCCAACACTCGCCGCCAACTATCCACGTTGCTTGCGACTCTGCCTAAGACTTGTCAGTGGAGAGGGGCGGTGTGGCAGCTTGGGATCTATGCAGTACCCACTGATATTTCAGCGACAAGTGTGCGAACAGGGAGGGGGGGGTAAGGGGCAGTCTCATGCTAGTGAGTCTGTGTGTGTGTGTGTGTTTGGGGGTGGGGTAGGAGGGTGGGGGGGTGGGGGGGGGGAGTCTCATGTCAGGGGGGGGAAGCAAAAGCCCCGCCACATTAGTGCGGTTGTCAGGGGGGGGGCCACATTAGTGCGGTTGTCAAGGATTGGATGGCCAGGTTGTGAAGAGGGTAGTGATTTATTTTTCAAATCTGGAATTGGCTTTTTCCTAGTTTTATGGTTTTAGGCCTCCTCCAGGGGCAGCGCTTTAGTGTTTTGCTTCCTGTAACTTTTTATAGCTTTTTGTATCTTTTAAGGGCCATTTAGGGCATACAAAAAAACTTTTTTTTTCTTTTCTTTTTTATAGCGATAATTTCCCTGAAACGGGGTCAAAACTAGCGATCGCTATATATAGCGGGAAAGAATCCCTGGAAGAGGGGCGGTGTGGGAGATTGTGATTTATTCAGTACCCACCGATACTTCACCCACAACAGTGCCACAGATCAAGTTTATTTTAGTTTATTTCAGTTTATTTTGAAGTCTAGCTGAGTATTGTCTAGTTTAGTTCCATACTGCTTAGCCCTGCTTTGCTTTTCCTTGGCTTGATTAGGTTTGGCATGGATTGGCTTGATTAGGTTTGGCATGGATTGGCTTGATTAGGTTTGGCATGGATTGGCTTGATTAGGTTTGGCATGGATTGGCTTGATTAGGTTTGGCATGGATTAGCTTGATTAGGTTTGGCATGGATTGGCTTGATTAGGTTTGGCATGGATTGGCTTGATTAGGTTTGGCATGGATTGGCTTGATTAGGTTTGGCATGGATTGGCTTGATTAGGTTTGGCATGGATTGGACGACCATGTAGTGGAGAGGGTGGTGTGGCAGATTGGGATGTATTCAGTACCCACCGATACTTCATCTACAAGAGTGCCACATGGTCTAGTTTATTTTAGTTTATTTTAGTTTATTTTAGTTAAGTATAGATGAGTACAGTAGTGTTTAGTTCTACACTGCTCTGCCCAGCTTTGCTTTTCCTTTGGCATGGATTGGACGGCCATTAAGTGGAGGGGGACCGTGTGGGAGATTGGGATGTATTCAGTACCCACCGATACTTCACCCACAAGTGTGCGAACAGGGAGGTGAGAAGCATGAGCCCCGCCGCTCACTACCCCCCCCCCCCACCCCCCCCCCACCCCCCCCCACCCCCACCCCCCCCACCCCCACGCTCCCCCCCCCTCCCCCCCCCCCCCCACACACACACACCAATCCCCCCCCCCCCCCCCCCCCCCCCCCCCCACACACACACACACCTCACTCCCCCCCCCCACACAAACACATAGACAGACAACCTCAGACCCAGCAGCAGCAGCACACCTACCTATACTTCACCGATAAGTGCGCAACAAGGGAGGTGAGAAGCACGAGCCCCGCCACAGCTGCCGCAAAGTAGAGGGAGTTGCCGTGCACAACCTTCACATCGGCACTGACTGCGGCGGAGTGAGCCGTGTAGGACTGGAACAAGGTGAAGGCGCAGACTACCTGCATGTACAAGACGGGGTGTGGGTGTGGGAGTGGATGTGGGTGTGGGAGTGGGTGAGGGTGTGGATGTGGGATTAAGTTGGGGTGGATGAGGGTGTGTGTGTGTGTGTGTGTGTGTGGGGGGGGGGGGGGTCTGTGAGGGGTGCCACAGCGGCCGCGAAGTAGAGGGAGTTGCCGTGCACAACCTTCACATCGTCACTGACTGCGGCGGAATGAGCCGAGTAGGATTGGAACAAGGTGAAGGCGCAGACAACCTGCATATGCATTATGGAGTGTGTGGGAGTGGGAGTGGGTGTGGGTGCGGGTGTGGGCGTGGGTGAGGGTGCGGGTGTGGGTGTGAGATAAAGTTGGGGTGGATGAGGGTGTGGGAGGGGTCTGTAAGGGTGTGTGGGAGGGTGTGGGGGTGTGGGGGTGCGTGTGTGGGGGGGGGGTCTGTGAGGGGTGCCTGTGGGGGGTGGGCAGTAGAGGGAGTTGCCGTGCACAACCTTAACATCTGCACTGACTGCGGCGGAATGAGCCAAATAGGTCTGGAATAAGGTGAAGGCGCAGACAACCTGCATACCGTACTGCTCTCAAAATTTAACGGTTGCAAAATTTGACGGCTTTTTGGGGGGGTTTTATTATAAATTGACGGTTTGCATTTGACGGGTTTTCAATAGGAATATAAATTGCCGTTACACATTTGACGGTTTCCATTTTAATAAAATCCATTTATGCAACTGAACGTTTGTACTTAATCATGTGACACTGGTTCATGGTTCATGGTACAATATTAGGGTACAATGTTATAGGACCTGCAAGGAGTGTACATATAATTTTGCAATGATCCCAACATCTTGTTCAGCATAACACTACCGGTACTCATTGAAACAACTAGAATGAGACATTCAATCGTTTCCATTAACTCCTGAAATCATCTCCTGCTCAGTTAATGTCATAATCATAAGCATTATGTATGTTCATGCGTTGCTCAGTGACCTAGAAGGGCCAAGGGCACCTCATCCTCATCACCAGTGTGTCCTAATTCAAACAATTGGAGCAAGGAAGAGTGGTTAAAGATGGCCACAGGGTCTGCGCTCCTAAAACTCGTTATTTTTGTCAGATGAGGCATCTGAATATGCAGACAGATGCAGGAGGTCCCAGGGATCCCGTATCACTAAAAAATGTAGTGTTTGGCCCACTGAGCAGTGAGATATGTGCATTCTAGTGATGCACCTAATATAGGCAAAAAAAAACCGATCTGACGGTTTTTTTGTTTCGTAATATACCGTACGCCACGATTTGACGGTTGCTCACGTCAATTTAAACCGTTAAATTTGAGAGCAGTACGGTATGCATGAGGGAGGGTGTGTGTGGTTGTGGGAGTGGGTGTGGGTGTGGGTGTGGGAGTGGGGTGATGAGGGTGTGGGTGAGGGTGGATGAGGGTGTGTGTGTGTGGGGGGGGGGGGGGGGGGGGGGGAGGGGGTCTGTGTCTGTGTGGGTGTCTGTGTGGGTGGGCAGTTGAGGGGGTTGCCGTGCACAACCTTCACATCGTCACTGACTGCGGCGGAATGAGCCGAGTAGGATTGGAACAAGGTGAAGGCGCAGACAACCTGCATATGCATTATGGAGTGTGTGGGAGTGGGAGTGGGTGTGGGTGCGGGTGTGGGCGTGGGTGAGGGTGCGGGTGTGGGTGTGAGATAAAGTTGGGGTGGATGAGGGTGTGGGAGGGGTCTGTAAGGGTGTGTGGGAGGGTGTGGGGGTGTGGGGGTGCGTGTGTGGGGGGGGGGTCTGTGAGGGGTGCCTGTGGGGGGTGGGCAGTAGAGGGAGTTGCCGTGCACAACCATAACATCTGCACTGACTGCGGCGGAATGAGCCAAATAGGTCTGGAATAAGGTGAAGGCGCAGACAACCTGCATACCGTACTGCTCTCAAAATTTAACGGTTGCAAAATTTGACGGCTTTTTGGGGGGGTTTTATTATAAATTGACGGTTTACATTTGACGGGTTTTCAATAGGAATATAAATTGACGTTACACATTTGACGGTTTCCATTTTAATAAAATCCATTTATGCAACTGAACGTTTGGACTTAATCATGTGACACTGGTTCATGGTTCATGGTACAATATTAGGGTACAATGTTATAGGACCTGCAAGGAGTGTACATATAATTTTGCAATGATCCCAACATCTTGTTCAGCATAACACTACCGGTACTCATTGAAACGACTAGAATGAGACATTCAATCGTTTCCATTAACTCCTGAAATCATCTCCTGCTCAGTTAATGTCATAATCATAAGCATTATGTATGTTCATGCGTTGCTCAGTGACCTAGAAGGGCCAAGGGCACCTCATCCTCATCACCAGTGTGTCCTAATTCAAACAATTGGAGCAAGGAAGAGTGGTTAAAGATGGCCACAGGGTCTGCGCTCCTAAACTCGTTATTTTTGTCAGATGAGGCATCTGAATATGCAGACAGATGCAGGAGGTCCCAGGGATCCCGTATCACTAAAAAATGTAGTGTTTGGCCCACTGAGCAGTGAGATATGTGCATTCTAGTGATGCACCTAATATAGGCAAAAAAACCGATCTGACGGTTTTTTTGTTTCGTAATATACCGTACGCCACGATTTGACGGTTGCTCACGTCAATTTAAACCGTTAAATTTTGAGAGCAGTACGGTATGCATGAGGGAGGGTGTGTGTGGTTGTGGGAGTGGGTGTGGGTGTGGGTGTGGGAGTGGGTGGATGAGGGTGTGGGTGAGGGTGGATGAGGGTGTGTGTGTGTGTGGGGGGGGGGGGGGGGGGAGGGGTCTGTGTCTGTGTGGGTGTCTGTGTGGGTGGGCAGTTGAGGGGGTTGCCGTGCACAACCTTCACATCGTCACTGACTGCGGCGGAATGAGCCGAGTAGGATTGGAACAAGGTGAAGGCGCAGACAACCTGCATATGCATTATGGAGTGTGTGGGAGTGGGAGTGGGTGTGGGTGCGGGTGTGGGCGTGGGTGAGGGTGCGGGTGTGGGTGTGAGATAAAGTTGGGTGGATGAGGGTGTTGGGAGGGTCCTGTAAGGTGTGGTGGGAGGGTTGTGGGTGGAATTGTGAGGGGTGCGTGGTCGTGTGGGGGGGGGGTCTGTGAGGGGTGCCTGTGGGGGGTGGGCACAGTAGCGGGAGTTGCCGTGCACAACATACACTCTGCATCTGACTGCGGCGGAGATGAGCCAATAGGTCTGGAATAAGGTGAAGGCGCAGACAACCTGGCCTACCGTTACTGCTCTCAAATTTCACGGCTTGCAAAATTTGACGGCTTTTTGGGGGGTTGGTTTTATTTATAACTTGACGGTTTACATTTGACGGGTTTTCAATAGGAATCTTAAATTGACGTTACACATTTGACGGTTCCATTTTAATAAAATCCATTTATGCAACTGAACGTTTGGACTTAATCATGTGACACGGTTCTGGTTCATGGTACAATATTTAGGGTACAATGTTATAGGACCTGCAAGGAGTGTACATATAATTTTGCAATGATCCCAACATCTTGTTCAGCATAACACTACCTGGTACTCATTGAAACGACTAGAATGAGACATTCAATCGTTTCCATTAACTCCTGAAATCATCTCCTGCTCAGTTAATGTCATAATCATAAGCATTATGTATGTTCATGCGTTGCTCAGTGACCTAGAAGGGCCAAGGGCACCTCATCCTCATCACCAGTGTGTCCTAATTCAAACAATTGGAGCAAGGAAGAGTGGTTAAAGATGGCCACAGGGTCTGCGCTCCTAAACTCGTTATTTTGTCAGATGAGGCATCTGAATATGCAGACAGATGCAGGAGGTCCCAGGGATCCCGTATCACTAAAAAATGTAGTGTTTGGCCCACTGAGCAGTGAGATATGTGCATTCTAGTGATGCACCTAATATAGGCAAAAAAACCGATCTGACGGTTTTTTTGTTTCGTAATATACCGTACGCCACGATTTGACGGTTGCTCACGTCAATTTAAACCGTTAAATTTTGAGAGCAGTACGGTATGCATGAGGGAGGGTGTGTTTGGTTGTGGGAGTGGGTGTGGGCTGTGGGGTGTGGCGTGGGTGGATGAGGGTGGGTGAGGGTGGATGGGGGGTGTGTGTGTGGGGGGGGGGGGGGGGGGGGGGGGGGAGGGTTGTGTCTTGTGGGTTGTCTGTGTGGGTGGCGTTGAGGGGGTTTGCCCGTGCAAACTTCACATCGGCACTGACTGCGGCGGAGTGAGTGAGCCGAGTTGGACTGGAACACGGTGAAGGCGAGGACACCCTGCACATGATGAGGGAGGAGGGGTGTCGGCGGGTGTGGTTGTGGGGGGGCGGGTGTGGGCTTGGTGAGGGGTGCGGGTGTGGTGTGAATAAAGTTGGGGTTGGATGAGGTGTGGGAGGGGGTCTTAAGGGTGGTGTGGGGGGTGTGGGGGTGGTTGGGGGTGCGTGTGTGGTGGGGGTTCTGTGATGGGTTCCTGTTTGGGGTGTGTCAGTAGAGGGAGTTGCCCGTGCACACCATAACAGCTCGCACTTACATTGCGGCTAATTATCCAAATAGTCTTTAAGGGTGAATGCCTCAGACACCTCATACTTAACTGCTCTCAAATTTAACGTTGCAAAATTTGACGTCTTTTTTGGGGGGGTTTTTAATTATAAATGTGACGGTTTACATTTTATGGTTTTCAATATGGGAATATAAAATTGGACGTTACACATTTGACGTTTCCCATTTTTAACATCCATTAGCAACGAAACGTTGGACTTAATCATGTAGACGCACTTGGTTCATGGTTCATGTACCATATTAGGGTACAACGGGGGTGGTGTTTAGGACCTGCAAGGAGTGTACATATAATTTGCAATGATCCCACATCTTGTTTCAGCATAACACTAACCGTTACTCCCATTGAACGACTAATGAGACATTTCATCGTTTCCATTACTCCTGAAATCTCTCCTGCCAGTTAATGTCATAATCAAAGCATTATGTATGTTTCATGCGTTGCTCAGGGACCTAGAAGGGCCAAGGGCACCTCATCCTCATCCCAGTAGTTTCCTAATTCAAACAATTGAGCAATGACGAGTGGTTAAAGATGCCACAGGGTCCTGCGCTCCTAAACTCGTTATTTTTTTGGTCATGAGGCATCTAATAGGCAGCAGATGCAGGAGGTCCCAGGGGATCCCGTATCACTAACAAATGTAGTGTTTGGCCCCCTGAGCAGTGATATATTTGTCATTCTAGGGATCACCTATATATAGGCAAAAAACAACCGATCTGACGGTTATTTTGTTTTCGTAATATACCGTACGCCACGATTGACGGTGTCATGCGTCATTTAAAACCGTTAAATTTTTGAGAGCAGTACGGGTATGCTGAGGGAGGTGTGTTTGGTTGTGGGAGTGGGTGTTGGTGTGGGTGTGGGATTGAGTGGATGAGGTGTGGGTGCGGGTGGCTTCATGGTTGTGTTTTGTTGTTGGTTGGGTGGGGGGTTGGATGTGTCTGTGTCTGTGTGGTGTCCTGTTTGGGTGGTCAGTTTGAGTTTGTTTGCCTTGCACCAACCTTCAACATCGGCACTGACCTGCGGCGAGTGAGCCGCGTTGGCTGGAACCATGTGAAGGCGCAGACAACCTGCCAACATGCAATGAGGGAGGGAGGGTGTGTGCGTGTGTGTTGTTTGGGGGGGGGGGATGGGTGTGGGTTGGGGTGGATGAGGGGTGTGGTTTGATGGGGTATGAGGGTGTGTGTGTGTGTGTTGGGTTTGTTGGGGGGGGGGGGTGAGTGTGTGTGTATGTTTGTTTTTCTCTGCGTGTGCTTTGTCTGCGTTGTTACTGTCCTGTGTCGTGTCCTGTGTTTGTCTCTGTGTGGTCTGTGTCGTGTGTGTATGTTTGTGATCTGTGTGTTGTGGCCCGTGTCGTGTGTTGTAGTGTGGTGGTGTGTGGGGGTGAGTGGGGGGGGGGGGCCTCCCCCCCCGCCCCAGTCCCCCCCCCTCTCTGTTGCTCACTCAACATTGATCCAGGAAGAGCACATTTCAAAGACAGCTCTGCTGGCGTGATGTACATCATTGGTTTGTGGTCATGGGTATGTGTGTGTGTGTGTGTGTTGTGGTGGGGGGGGGGGGGGGGGGGGGGCACCCACCACAGCACCCAGCACCCACTTCCTCTGTTGCTCCACTCACCATTGATCTCAGGAAGAGACATTCAAGACA